>VCCN01002796.1:366113-376597 GCA_006491835.1 Architeuthis dux | reverse complement strand
TTTAGCATTATTCTCCACGATGTAAAAAGAAACGACATTTTAAGTGTAACAACCTAATAATCTTTTGTTTTAATTTCCCTCGTGTTATCCTTCTCTCGGCTTTCTTTTCTTTTTCTGGTTCTTTCTTTTATTCCTTCATTCTTTCTTTTTTGTTTCTCTCTCCTGAAAATCTTTCAATGACATTGCAATCTTTTTATATCCCTTCACGAACCCACCTGAACACCCCCCACTTCATCCGCATACAAACACTCGTAAGCGTCCGCATTTTCGCCAACATTTATTAAACTTCAGCGAACTGCGGCACATTCATTATAGTGGAAGATCGAATTCACTTGTAATGACTTGCGAGACCAATTTTCTAATCATTACTCGTTGGTAGCACTCCCCTCATTACATATACATGTAATGCATCGGTTCTCGTTCGATCACCGAAGTTAAGCAGCGTCGACCCTGTTCAGTACTTATGTGGGCGACAACTTGGGTATATCAATAAAATAGAGTATAAGTATGTATAAGATACCTTGAGTATAAATATGTATAAGTCGACCGAAATCTAAAGCGGAAAAACCTTATTTTAAAATAAATTCGTCCTACAGACGGGAATATATTCTTTTTGGGCACTAGAATTGACAAAAGAGTGAAGTAAAATAAAAAAATGGAAGAAATTTACCACGGAATCAATAATTTATGATTACTTAGAATTATTTGGGTTTATTTTTTTTAATAAAATTTCTTTATCTAGATATTAAAAACATATTTTTTAAAACGTGCTGTGCCCGAACAGGTCTGTGTGTGTCTGTGTGTGTCTGTGTGTGTCTGTGTGTGTCTGTGTGTGTTCCGGCTCGTACCCCCTCACTGGATTCGCGCCTGACACATACATGAAAAGATTTGCTATGTGCGTTTTACGTGTGTGAATCTCTGCAGATAAAGCTGACCTAGCATTATTAAAAAAAAAATGTCACAAATGTTTTCATCGGTTTAATACCCTCCTCTTTTTTTGGAAACCCCCACCTACGTCACTTCCACCCTCAAACCTCTTCTCAAATCTGTAAGAATTAGCAGACGACATCCTCCGTGTGGCTAAACTCAGAAAAGCAGGATGGCGCCAACCGAATAGTCTTTAAGCACCAATAGACAAAAAAATAATCTTTACGAAATTACGATAAGCCGGATTAAAGACGAACAATGAAAACATCGCTAATCCGTAAATCGATAACGCTATTATATTACATTAGTCTCAGATCTCTGAGCTATAAACAAATTGGAATTAATTTGTTTTTCTTTAGAAGTTCCGTTTCGGCATGCAGGTCCGGCCCGACTCGATGTTTATCCGCCCAGATAACCTCTATTTTCTAAGCATTCTATTCGTAAAGGATATTTGAATTAATAATTTGAATTTCTTTACGTAAATATATTTTTATCTAAAAGGAATTATTGTGTGACTTCAAGCTTTGCATATAGTTACTTCTATACAGCTCGAGTTTTCAATTCAAAGGAACAGAGATATACTAAAAATGTTACAATCCATAGACTTATATAGTAATATGGATAGGGTCTTTTGTTTTGATATACATCAGTTTTCCTCTTTCTTATTTACATTCAGTGTTATAAATTCATCGTTATGTTATTGAAGTCATTGTTAGAAACAACTTTAAACTTTACAATTTAAGATTGTTAACTCATTTTAAATAAAGTGTTTCGGACCGACTGATGTTGATAACAATAACCGTTTGATAACAGTATCCTTTCATATTCTAAGTTATTTTCTTTTTTTTTATCCTTTCTCTTCTCTCAACTCTTTGTCTATTAGATCGTTTCTTCTTTCTTTTTTGACCCCGGCGGGGGAAAAAGCCGGAGACTATCATTCGCTATGGGTGTTTGTCGTCGTTATCGTCGTTGTGTCCTTTTTCTCAATTGGATAACTTCGTTATGCCTTAATATATTTCAATGACATTTTGTATGTTGGTTTGTGGTGAGTTATGGCCGATCCGATTGTTTGTTTACATTTTATAAGCGAAAACGTTTTTGTTTACAATTTGGAAAGATTTCTCAAATCTTGACCGATTTTGCTGAAATTTGGCTATAATGTTGACAAAACCTCAGGAATTGAAATGGTAAGTTACGGTCGATCAGATTGTTTGTTTACATTTGATATGTAAATAACCATATGTCAACATGCAAACAATATTGAACCGATTTGAATGCAAATTGATATACAGCACCTAATTACTGAAAATATATAACGTTTTTAGGAATTTAATGGTTTTGAATAAAATCGGGTATCTCGGAGTTAACGGTTCTAATAAACAACTAATTGCACCCCCTCTCTCTCTTTCTCTATTTCAACTGTTCTCTGCCGGTGATCTTTATACTCTCTCTCTCTCTCTCTGTCCTTTTCATTCCCTGACCACTCCATATAATCTTTTGGCCGTTTCTTATTACCACTGTCAATAACATCCTCCTCTTCTTTTTGTATTACTGGCGCCCATTGGGACAGCAAACGCAGTCGGAAAAGACCAGACACAATATGGAGGGATGTGATAGACAGGTATGCCGGTAAGACATGTCAGAGGTTAGAGCGCAATCACGTTTGTCATGGAAGGTGATGGGAAAAGGCCTTTGTCCAGCAGTGGACTTACGGTGGTTGCTGCTGAGATGATGATTCCGGCCGTTAACACCTATTCTTGATGCCATAAAAAAGTCTTTTGTTATTGCCGTCCTTTTCCTCGTCTTCCCCTTCCTCGTCTTCCCGGCTCATTTGATGGCTCAGATCCAAACAATGACGAAACGATTAGGCCAAGGAAGAATGTTAGGTCAGCCAAAAAGAAGAAAAATACCTTTTGGTAGAAATAGAAATAGAAGTCATTGACAAATAACCGTAAAAAGAAACGGTCAAAATATTCTATGGAGTGGTCAGGGAATGAAAAGGAGAGAGAGAGAGAGAGACGCCACTTGTTGAGCAGTCATTATGAATTGCCTATTCCGACATATCAACGTGTTGCTTTGAACGGGTTTTGTGTAGAAACAATGGCAAAGAGAAGTCAAAGAAAAATGAGAAGGAGGAGAAGGGGGAGGAGACAAAATAGCAAGAAAGGATGAAGAGGAGATTTAAAAAAAAATAATGCTCGAAGGAAGAGATTTAAAAAGAAGGAGAAAAGTAGTTCGTGAAAAGAGGAGGACAAATAAATTAGTAATAAATGAAGAAAGAAAGTGAAAAGGGAAAGGATGTGAGGAGCCAGATAACGATAACGTAGGAAAGGGTAGTCAGCCTGCGGGAAAGATCCGGCCCACAATATTGGAATACTATACTAATTTAGACTGGACAAATAAAGGAATCAGAATTGATGGCGAATACCTTACTATTTTTTCGAACTGGAAGGGCTCCGAGTCTTTATGAGGCTGGGAGCCCTTCCAGTTCGAAAAGGACTAAACCAAGGCGACATCAGCTCACCCAACCTCTTCACAGCTTGTCCTAAAAAGATCTTTCGAAATTTAGACTGGACAAATAAAGGAATCAGAATTGATGGCGAATACCTAAGTAACCCAGTAATTTGCTGACGACATCGTACTCTTTGCCGAGAACCTTTATGCACTCCAGGGCAGTTCCTTTATCAGACTACATAAACACTCGGAGCCATTACGGCTCGAAAAAGGAGTAAAGTAAGGCGACACCAGCTCACCAAAACTCTTCTTGCCTCGAAATGGTCTTCCAAAGTTTTGACTGGATAAATAAAGGAATCAGAATTGACGGCGAATACTTAAGTAACCTCAGATTTGCTAACAACATCGTACTCTTTGCCGAGAACGTTCATGCACTCCAGATAATGTTAGACGAATTGAATGAAGTAAGCAAGAAAGTAGGCGTTCACATGAACTTCAGTAAAACCAATGTCATGTACAACAATTATGTCGAGGATAAAGATACGACGATCAAAATCGAGAACGCAGAACTAAAGAAAGTAGACCACTACATCTACCTGGGACAACGACGCTCCATGAAATCCTCAAAAGAAGAAGAAATCAAACGAAATACCCTAGGCTGGCAAGCTTTCGGTAGAGCAAGCTCAACATCCAAGAACAATAATCCCATAGGTCTTGAAAAGAAGGGTCTATAACCAATGCGTCCACCAAGATAGTCACCCATTGACCTGAAACGTGGAACCTAACCAAAATATTGGCCCTCAAACTGAGAACCATGCAATCATGATTGGCATCATATAGTCTCACAAGATTGCACAGCATATTAGAGAAAAAACAGGACTCAGAGTTATCATAGAATCCATTAGAAAACTCAAATGGCAATGGGCTGGTCATGTTGCAAGAATGCCCGACAAATGCTGGACATCACGACTCACAACGTGGATCCCCAGAGATCATATGCGAAACTGTGATCGATAGAAAATAAAATGGTGTGACGATTTAGACAGATTCAGGTGATATTGGAGCTGCGACGCCGCCGATAGATACATCTGGCGAATCTTGGGGAAGATCTATGTCCAACTTTAAAAGGCTGATGAGGATGGGGATGAGGTTGATGATTGTTACTTTTATGCTTTAAAGATTCTCTGTGTCTTTTTAATAGATCAAACAGATGTCTTTATTTAAATAAATTGTAACTAAATTGAGTTCTTTTATTACTAATTGGCATCCTTGGTTAAGCACAAATAGTTTTCTATCATGCGTTATTCATTGAATTGCAGCAATATATAACTAGATGGTAGGCCACTTAAGCCTCACGGATCAGATCCAGCCTGTGGACGGATTTTGATTGACCCTCGAGCATATATTGGGATACTTTGTTTACTTTTTATGTTTTAAAGATCATTTGTGTATTTTTGATAGAATCAAAAGATGTCTTGATTGAAATAAATTGCGACTAAATTGAGTTAATTAATTACTAATTATTATCCATGTTTAAACACAAATGGTTTTCTAGCATACTTTATTCATTGATTTGTGGCAAAATATAACCAGATGTATTTGAATGGATAATTCCTATATTTCAAGCTTTTCTATGCTTTTTATCTGGCCCATCGTCCTCTCATTGATACACGATCCAAGCCGCAGAGGCAAAAAGGTTACCGAACCATAGCGTAGGAAGATAACGACTAAGAAACGTGGATAGAAAAGAGGAAGAAAGAGTGGGTGAAAGAGGAGACAAAGACAAAGAGGGGGTGGAGGAAAAAGAGAGGAAGGGAATAAATGGTATGAAACACTGGCATGAAAGAAGGAATCAGTAACAGGGGATATAGATTAGAAAGAAAAGAAGAGGAAAAGTGAGTGAGAAATGGGGAGTGGTATATATAATAAATAAAGACGTAGATATGTAAGACTTGTAAGTTAGGGTCAGTCGGTAAGGGAGCCGCCTACCGATCACTTGTTTGCGATTTCAAATCACGCCAGGGAAATTTTAATTTTATATATCGGTTTTGTTTAACATGACGGGGCAGAAAAACATTGAAGAGTTTTCTCCACTACATTAGGCGAGGATTGTTTTTGTTGTTCTTGTTGTTACGGTATAAACACAAAGGGAATGTTTAAAACAGATAGGAGAGAAGAAATGGAAAAGAAGAGGAAATAAACCAGAGAAAAAAACTAAAAAGTACTCAGAGAGCGCATACCTCTGCCAACGCCATTGTCAGGGGAAGTAATTGTGCATGGATCCGCCCCAAAATCACTTCTTCCGTAACCTATTGCCATCCCTTTCACAAGATTGCATTGAAATTCATTGAGAACCTTTGGAGATATTGTGTGGCGTGGTCAGATAACTACGAACTAGTGGGGGTAAATGTGCATGGACTCTAAAACTTAAGCAATTCCTCCATAGCCCATTGCCCTTCCCCCCACAATGATTCATTGAAATTCATTGAGAACATTTGGAGATATCGCGTGTACAGACAGACAGACGGACACAACCAAATACATATACCTCTCCAACTTTGTTGGCAGCGGTAAAGAACGAAGGCAAAGGGTAGAAGAGAAATATATGAGGTCTGTTCGGAAAGTATGCAGCCATTTCGAATATCTCGAGAACCGGTTGCGCAGACGATGTAAAATTGGCAACCGATCAGAGGAGACCTTACTGTGCATTCATAGACAGACACTTCGCATGGGGTTACTCAGTCGGCTGTGAGACGCCATTGAGCGAGCTTGTGTACTTAGTCACCGTCATATTCACAATAACTGAGTGAGTCATTCTCCACATCCCATGCAGGTGTTTTGGGCAAACCCCCTACAGTCCATATTTGGCTCCCTGTGATTTCTGGTTTTCCGCAAAGAGATTTCAGACCGTGGACGAGATAAAGGAGAACGCAACGAGGCAACTGATGGCGATCCCGAAAGGAGACTTTGAAGACTGTTTTGGAAAAGTGAAAAGGGCGCTGGGATAAGTGTGCGAATTACTTTGAAGGTGACTAAAGCGCCATATCCCTGGGTGGGCCATGTGACCGATAGAGACGGAAGAGGTAGAAAAAGAGAAAAATAACAAAGACACTGAAATGAAGTTAGAAAATGAAAGTAAAGAAGGAAATTAATGAAGAAGAGAAGAATGAATGAAGAAGCAGGAAGAAAAAAATAAAATTGGTGAAGAAAAAAATAAAGTTAATTAAGGGACAATTATTAAGGAGATCCGGCAAGTTCATCGTCAACAATTCATCCCCAACAATTCATCGCCAACAATTCATCCCCAACAATCCATAGGCAAAGATGTGTGATAAAGTTGATCAGAAGAAAGATAGAAAGAAAGACGAACCATGTTCAAAATCCTATTTATATTGCAACTGAATATCTATCTATATGTGAGTCGCGCGTACAGGCCGCACCAATGGAGGTAGAGAGCTGAAAATTTACTCCTTATTATGTCTAGAAAATATTTTCTTTTGTTTTTTGGAAAATCCCTCCAAATAGGTTTTTTAGTGTTTGAGTTCGATTTACAATCTAAATTAGTTTGTGTCCGGCAGCGTTCACCCTTGTTTTTTGAAAATTCGGTTCGGGCATTTTTAGTGATCACTGCCCAACAAAAGGCGAGAGATGTAACTTATTCATCAATCACCCTTTTTTCCAATTTCTTAATTGATCACCCCAACACGGGATGCTTTTTGTTTAAAGCCTGAGTTTATACACTTATGAGTTTTATTTTTTAGCACAGTATAAGGGTAACCTGAACCTTTTTGGAAAATATAACAATATTTAATTTTATTAAATATTAGACTTGTCAGTTTGGCTCGGTTGGTAAGAGGGCCGCCTAGCAATCACTTGGTCCTGATTTCAAATCGGGGTAGGGGAACGTTAATGTTATATATCAGTTTGATTTAACGTGACGGGATAGACAAACAGCGAAGAGTTTACTCTCCTAAATTAGGTGAGGATTGTTGTTGTTGTTGTTACGGGGGGGGGTGTCGGAAGCAAAGTTAACTCCAACTTGGACTGGTGTCTGACAAAAGAATAAAGTTAACGAATAATACATTATTAAAGGAATCCGGCTAGTTCATCCCAAGTCATCCCCAACAAAGCATAGCCAAAAAATTGTGATAAAGTTGATTAGAAGAAAGAAAGAAATACAGAAAGAAAGGAACGGCGACGGGGGAATGCGAACCTCTTCCATTCAGTTCAAAAGGTGGTAATACTTAACAAAACGAACCGTCGAGGAAAGAGAGGAGGTGGTCGCGGTGGGGGAGCGAGATTGAAATGTAAAGAGCGGAAATGATTTCGCTCTCGTATGCGGGGATGTAATAAAGCCGGTAATTATATGATTTATTTGGAAACGAATAAACAAAATTAATTGCATAGCATAGAAATAGTGTACATCTATTTTGTGATTAGCATTTGTAATAAGATGATAATTTTCCTACATCTGAGAATATTAGACTATTTTGCCTGGGGGTAGTATTTGCTATCGGCCACCCAAGCGCAAAGATGAGTGACAAGCTCTAAAAGAGATGGCCCTCACCCATCGTATTTTAAAAATATATACTAGATGTTTTTTAGTACGACACTAGGCCGCAAGTGTGGGACACTCAGTGAAGATTGAACTCATACCAGTAATAGTCTGTGATATTAGCCTGCTAAACATTGCTCCAGTGAGCCGATGCGGCCATATTGTTTTTATTTATTTATTTGAAACGATTTTGGGATACGTATTTCACTTTTGATTGTAGAGTAAGTCTCCACTTTTGAAGATACCGTATATAAGAGTTGAAGTTGAAGCTCCTAGTTTTAGAAAAAGAAAGATTTCCCTTAAATCACGTCTAAAAATGGCTGTAAAAAGACTTGTCCAGGATTACATATGTGTGTATAGAGTCTCCTCTTGGGCGAAGATGTTTTGCCAAGAATAAAAGATCAAAATCTGAGTTCAGGTTACCATTATACTGTATTAAACAAAAATAAAACTCATAAGTTAATAACCTAAGGCTTAAAAAAGGCATGCCGTGTTGGGGTGATCAATTAAAAAATTGGAAAAAGCGGTGATCAATGAATAAGTTACTTCTCTCACCTTTTGGACTAAAAAAGTCCGAACCGAATTTTCAGAAAACAAGGGTGAACGCTGCCGGACACAAACTAAAATACCAATTTAACATAAACTTACATTGTAAATCGAACTCCACACTAAAAAACTTATTTGGGGGGATTTCCGAAAAAACAAAAAAAAAGGATTTTCTAGACATAATAAGGAGTAAATTTTCAGTCCTCTAGCTCCATTGGTGCGGCCTGTACACGCGACACATAGATTGATAGATAGATAGATAGATAGATAGGCAGTCTGACAGAATCACTTAAAAGCTGAAGAAATCTATGTTGATCTATGTTGACAGTTTTGGTGGGTTTGGTTGGTTTAATGACCCAATCTAATCTAATTACGCAGTAATGATATAGCATAACAAAAGACAATAGCGACGCATGCGACCTCAACAAAGACGATGACACCGTGATGCAAGACAGATGATTGCCAAGTATATAAAGAATATAACTATAAATGATACATGACGAATATATGTATCTCAGTAAGTGTTCAGTATAATAGATAACAGCAGAAAAAAAACAAATGTAATATTTTTAAAGCAACCTGTACGAATGATTTTCAACAAGTTGGCCTTCTATTCTAATAGATTCTAATGCTATGATAATTTGATTCACACATAAACTTCAAGCTATTTAATGTTGTATCCATAAAATGATTCATTAACCTTGAAAATACAGCTACACCGATTTTCTGGCACCATGGGTTTCAGAACAGTACCGGATTATCCATTTTGCCGGACCAACAGAGATCATATAATAATAATTCAATAGAATACACCCCTGCCCCTCTAATTATGCACATCACATATCTTTAAAGCATTAAGTTTGTTAGAAACTTGAACAAATATTAAAAATGAATTGATTGGTTAGATACAATACATTAATATGAATGATACAGTTTATTAATATAAATGGAACAGATACAGGTATACTAATTAAACAAATACAAATATCATATACAGTTAATGAGTCAATAACTTATGTCTCACACAGCTTATGTACCGAAACACCACGGACGAATTTTCTCAATACTTCTACCTTGTGTTTGCATTTTACATCACCACCTGCACTTTGCTTGGAAGCCATTACTAGGGACAAATGTAAACAAATTAGGCTAGGAATTTTACAAAATCAATGAAGCAGTAACAACTATCGCAGTATAAACAATTAAGAGATCGCTCCACACATAATGTCACCTGTTGCCACTCAGTGAACTAGTGTGAGAGCTACGCGAAATTCAAGTAATAGTTCTTTCTGGATTAAAAGATGTGCAAGAGCATCAGAAAATCGGTGGTATATCTGTATAACTAAAAAAATCTGCGCGCATGTAAAATTTATGTTCAGCATTTCTGATGTAACAGAAAATATTCATATAATAATCCGGATAGATTCGTTCCACAACTTATGGTGAGCAGTCCTTGATTGTCTAGATCAGTGGGTTTTTTTTGACTACCGCCCTTTTAGGACATATATTTCATCAGTGTTCCCAACCCCTTCCCACCCTCGTAGTCGGTCAAAATTGATACATTGGAAAATAAAGTTTAATAATTTTCATTTTAAATTTAAGCATTTATTTTAGATTTAAGCATACATATTAAAACATTTATTTCCAGACATACAACTTCATTCATCGGAGATATACACAGCATCAGCTTCAGTTTGTTTTGCTATGTTCCATTTTAGCATATCGGTGCTGAAAGAATTCCAGGACGACTAGCGATGGAAAATTCATCCCTTTCATAAAAGCACTCGCACAAAATGGTACAAGTGGCCATTCAGTAGAAATAAGAGAAGTTATCTTAGTTTAACTTTAAATGAAAGCAAAGGAAAGTGCGTCGTATCAGCTTGGAAATACCGTATAGTCTAGAAAGCTTTGTAGATAGAGATGTTACAAGAAAAAAAAAAGAAAAAAATGGGAGGATTTAAAAAGAAATAGTAATTTCTTTCTTTTTAATATAGAAGTTTCA
>VCCN01002796.1:181250-193571 GCA_006491835.1 Architeuthis dux | reverse complement strand
TATATATAAATATGGACATGTGTATGTATTAGTGTGTATTGTTGTCATCTTTATTAACTAGCAAACTTGAAAAAAGGATGAATCTTTAATCTCTCTCTCTAACAATTGTAAGAATAGTACTTTGAACTGGATTGAAACCGGAGTTCTTGTTCTTGTTCTTGTTCTTCTTCTTCTTCTTCTTCTTGTTCTTCTTCTTCTTCTTCTTCTTCTTCTTCTTCTTCTTCTTCTTCTTCTTCTTCTTCTTCTTCTTCTTCATCATACAAACGTGTAGCCCTGTAGGGAATAATCTAAAAGAAAAAAAACACCCTGTGTGTGATCGACTGAGCAACACCCGCTTTATACATGTACGTAGTACCCAAGGAATTCGAGTTCAACTGCGAAAGGCAGTGCGACTTCCCCCGAACTACGAGTGCTACGATATTGAAATCGATGTGTTCATAATGTGTATAAATCAATCATAGAACTGGAAGATCAACCACCCGAGCGGATTTATGAAAGAAAACATTAAAGAGGGCAAAACTGTCTTAACAATTGTTATGTTCGGTTTCCTTTTTAGTTTATCCTTTGTTCTCTCTTTAATTCCCAATTCTTTTCTCCCTTCTTACGACTCTCTCACTCTCCCCCTCTCTCTCTCTCTCTCTCCCTCTTTATCTACTCTCCCCTTCTTTCCCTCTCTCTCTCTGTCGTCCTCTCTTTCCGTGTCTCAATCTTTTACCTCATTCACACAATTCGTGACTCTGTCTATTCATCGTCTTTGTCGCCGGTCACATCACTGAAGCTATCGGCACAAGAGGAACAAAGAGGAGCGCTGTGTGAATTGTGGAAGACATTCTTAGGAATTTACGTTCCTTGAATTAGTTCGTACCCGTTTCATGTGGACGCTCGGCACCAAGTGCGTGAGAGCACAAAAAAAATACTCTTTAATCATTGGATCTGCTTTTTGGTTCCGTTGAAAATGCTGTCTCGGCGCTTGTGGGTCGCTGACGATTGAGAAGTCAGGCGGTTGGTTTTTTTGATGGGCTGATAGGCCTTTTTCTTAATCAACATGAAATGGGAAAGTGGTTGATAAAAAAAGAAAGGAAGAACAGAAGGGGAAGAAAGGGAGGGGAATTTAGGAAGATGGAAGAGAGAGAACGAGGTGAGTAAAGAGGTAGAAGGAAAGAAAGAAAGAAAGATTCAGAGAAGTTGAAAGGCAAACATGAGAAGAAGGGAAGAAGAAAAACAAATAAGGTGCAAACGAAGCAAAGGTTGTGTAAATCAAATAGAAATGAGGGGGAATAGAGAGGAAGGGAGTAAGGAAGGAATAGAGAGTGAAACAAAATGAGAGAGTAAAAAGGCAAGATGAGATAGGATGAAGGGATGGAAGGGAGGGATCAAGTTGAAAAGATAGAATAGAGATATAATGAGGGGGGGGTGAAAGAGAGAAGTAAGAACATGGTTAAAGAATGGTTCAGAAGGAAGGAATAGAGAGTGAAAGGGCAAGATAAAATCATATGGAAAAAAGAGAGATAGAAGGAAAGAAGGGAGGGGGGCGGAAGGGAGGAAGTAAGAAAGAGGGAAAGGGAGGAAGGAATAGAGTGTGAAAGAAAATTAATAAGAAGGCAAGATGAGATAGGATGGAGAAAGAGAGATAGAAGAAAGGAAGGAAGGGGCTAATAAACACCAGCAGGCGGTAAAGAATGACCAGTTGAGAAGTAAGAAGATGGTAAAAGTATGGTGAGAGAAGTAAGACGATGGTAAAGGTATGGTGAGAGAAGTAAGAAGATGGTATACAGGTATGGTGAGAGAAGTAAGAAGATGGTAAAAGAATGGTGCTAGAAGTAAGAAGATGGTAAAAGAATGGTGTGAGAAGTAAAAAGATGGTAAAAGTATGGTGAGAGAAGTAAGAAGGTGGTAAAAGTATGATGAGAGAAGTAAGAAGATGGTAAAAGTATGGTGAGAGAAGTAAGAAGATGGTATACAGGTATGGTGAGAGAAGTAAGAAGATGGTAAAAGAATGGTGCGAGAAGTAAGAAGATGGTAAAAGTATGGTGCAAGAAGTAAGAAGATGCTAGAAGTATGGTGCGAGAAGTAAGAAGATGGTATATAAGTATGGTGAGAGAAGTAAGAAAATGGTAAAAGTATGGTGAGAGAAGTAAGAAGATGGTAAAAGAATGGTGTGAGAAGATGGTAAAAGTATGATGAGAGAAGTAAGAAGTTGGTAAAAGTATGATGAGAGAAGTAAGAAGATGGTAAAAGTATGATCAGAGAAGTAAGAAGATGGTAAAAGTATGGTGTGAGAAGTAAGAAGATCGTGAACGTATGATCAGAGAAGTAAGTAGGTGGTAAAAGAATGGCGAGAGAAGTAAACAGATGGTAAAAGTATGGTGAGAGATGTAAGAAGGTGGTAAAAGCATGGAACGAAAGGAAGGATAAATGTGTATGAAGAAAATTGAATAGATAGAACGAACGACAGGAGGAAGGATGAACGAAAGGTTGAAAAGGTAGAATGAAAATGAAGTGAGGCGAACTGATGGAAAGTTAAAGAAGAAAATGGTTTAAAGAAAGGAAGGATAAAAGAAGCAAGAAAGATCATTTTGAGTGGCTGAGAAGGGAGTCAATAAAAAGAAGAGCAGGGATAGACGCAGGGCCTCTGAGATAAATGTTACCAGTGGGTACAAAGTTTATCGGACCCCTTCCCCATTAGTCATCCTGTTTTATCCATTTCAATATATGTTAACATTTTCTGAGATCCCAGGAAATTCCTGGATACCCTTTGGCTCCCGGACCCCCTTTTGACCATCGGGTCGGGTACGATGTACCCTTTCACACCCTCTGATAGTGCCTGGGTGAAATATTGGAGGGAAAAGAGGAAGTAACTGAGAACAAAATTATTACAAAGTAAGAGAAACTTGAAGGAGATAATAATGAAGGGGAGGGGTAGAGGGAGGAAATAATAGAAAACAAGCCTGGCTGCTGCAACTCCTACTTCTATTCCGTCTGAAGATGATTACAGCAACGTTTGTGTTGTATATATAATAAATACATTTGTAGATATGTAAGACTTGTCAGTTTGGCTCAGTCGGTAAGAGAGCCGGCTACCAATCACTTGGTCGTGATTTCAAATCACGCTAGGGAAATTTTAATTTTGTAAATGTATTTATTTATTAGAATGAAATAAGTCCTTGTGTATTTCTAACATAGATTATCGTAGATATGTGAGACTTGTACATTTAGCTCAGTCGGTAAGAGAGCTGCCTACCAATCAGTTGTTCGTGATTTCAAATCATGGTAGAGAAATGTTAAATTTGCATATCAGTTTGGTTTAACGTGATGGCGCAGACAAACAGTGAAGTGTTTACACCCCTACGTTTGGTGAGGATTGTTCTTGTTCTTGTTACAGACTTGGACTGGGGTTTGACAATAGGAGGGATGAAGCGGGTATTTTGGCAGTAATTGAAATGAAACGAGAGGGGGGGAGATGAAACAAGCCAAACAAGTAAGAGAAATGAAATGAAGTGACAGACAGACAGACGAATGGAAGGAAGAGATATAGGAATTGCAAGAGAAAGAACAGAGTGGTTTGGAGAGAAAAAAAGAAGTAGGCTGAATGGATAGAGAAAGAGAAAAACAAATAAAGGTAAACAGAAAGAAAGGGGGAATAAACCAATGATCAATGAGAATGTTAGGAAAGAAAGGCGTAAAAAAAAGAAAGAAACAAGAAGAACATTAAAAAAAGTGAGGAAGTAACGAAAGGTTTAATAAAGAGGAAGAAGGAAGGGACGGGTCACCAAGAAGAAGAAAGAAAAGATAAAATCATAAAAGAGAAAGAGGAACAAGGTGGCTAGAGAAAGAGAAAAATGAAGGGAAGTGATTAAAATCTTGAAAGCGAGGAAGGAGAGTAAGGAGAGTAAGATGAAAAAAACGACCCAGAGAATACGACATGGGATTAAGCCTAATGCTCTCTCTCTCTCTCTATATATATATATTAGAAAGGCGGGGCAGTACAAGCTGAACTATATGAAAAGGTGGGACCGATAGGGCTTACTTCGAAAATACCTTCAATGCTAAGGATATGTATTGGATTATAAGGTTAAGCCGGATCAACGTAGGATAAAAAGGTCATGATGATAATGATGATTATTATTTAAAGAAAAAGAAGAACGAGGAAGGGTTTTGATGACGATAGCTTTAAAATCTCCATTCTTATAAAGGGAGTGGAGCTGAACCAGACATTCCAGGAGTTCCGTGTAAGCGAACCCATGTCCTCTCTAGGGGAGCTATGGTGTTTGAAAGACATTGTTTTGAACTGTTACTGATTGTATCTATGCAAGCACATCTTGGCGAAGAGAAAAGAAGGGAAAAAAACTCCGTCTTTACCAGAAATAAACATTTTTTGTGAAACGTTACGAAATATGAAATGAACGGATATTTACCTAGAGTGATTAAAAAATTCCTACATACCCGTTTGTGAGTTCGAACCAACATTAATTTTCTTTATGCAAACATGATTAGCTGAGGAACGAACACTTGCAGAACACCCTACATGGACAGAGTGGGTATTATTATAATACCTTATGAAATCCATAATTATAGAAGATTTTACAAAATAAAAATAAAAATATGCTGACCGTGGTGTGTGAAAGATTTGGACAGTGCGTAGATACCAACACATAGTTTTGTTTCTGCGCCATCAAACCACAGAATAAAACTAGAAAGCACTCAGAGAGCTCATACCTCTGTTAACGCCATTGTTAGGGGGAGTAATTGTGCATCGACCCGCCCCAAAACTTATTCATTGAAAACTTTTGGAGATATTGTGTGGACAGTCGTGTACGTATACACAAATGTATGGAAAAAACGGGAAAATATCTTTTAATCCAAAATTAAAATCCTGGATCCGCCCTAAAATTCAACCAACTCTTCTTTACCCCATCGCTCACACTTCCACAACATTTAATTGAAATTCATTGAAAACCTTTGGAGATATCGTGTGGACAGTCATGGAACCGGAAAAGTATCTCTCAATCGAAAAAGAATTCCAGTATCCTTACGCCATTGCCCCATCTTCTACAAAATTTCAGTTGAGTACTTTTAGAGATATCGTGTAGACAGACAGTCAGGCAGACGGAAAGACGGACACGACCGAACACATATAATTAAAAGAGAGTGAAAAGCTGCATAAATACCTGGGCCTCGTCAAAGAACTGAAGAAATTGTAGAACATGAGAGTGACATGTGTGCCAATCGTTGTTGGACCACTGGGAACAGTCCCGAAGAGCCTAGTAAAAAGGCTAGGGGGAACTGGAAATCCGAGGAAGAAACGACGGCATCACTGATAACAGCTAGAATACTGAGGAGAGTGTTGGAGTAATGAGGATACTTGCTGTCACTTAATCTTCAGTGTAGCCCATCAGTTACTACTAGTGTGAAAGCTCAATAATACGTGTCATGAAAGGCTAATTGCAACAGCAAGAATTGCAATAGAACTAATGATAAGACTTTTAGGACTTCAGGAGACAAATTGCAGAAATTGTCACGACAGAAACGACATGGACATGGTTCTGCAAAGGACATCTGTAGAGAGAAACTGAATCGTTATTAATGGCATCCCAGAACAACGCCATAAGAACCAATTATATAAAGACTAAGATAGACAGGTTTGGTTAGTCACCCATTAGAGACCGTCACGCGACCAACATCTTTTGGTAGCATATTGGGGGTGGTCAATTAAAGAATTGGAAAAGGGGCTGATCAATGAATAAATTACTTCTCTCGCCTTCTGTTGGATCTCTAAAGAGTACGATTTTAAAAAAAAACAAACATGAACTCTGCCGGACACAAACTAAGTGAACAATTTAGCATAAACTTACATTGTAAATGCAACCCTCTACTAAAAACCTATTTGGGGGGAATGTTCAAGAAACAAAAAAAAAAGTTTTTTTTCTAGACATAGGAAGGGGTAAATGCTTAAATTTTCATCCCTCTAGCTCCATCGGTGTGGCCTGTATACGTGACACATGCAAAATCAGCCAGGCAGGCAGAATCACTTAAAAACTGAAGAAACATATGTTGACAGTTCTGATTGACGGTTTCTAACAAGACAGAGGAAATAGCAAATGAAGACTATGTGGAGATGAGGCCGTCAATCATATGATAAACGAATGCAGCAAGTTAGCCTGGAAAGAATACAAAAAGAAGCATGGCTGGGCGGGGAGGTAATCCATTGGGTGATGTAGAAATGACTAGGATTTTACCATGCAAACTAATGGTATATGCACAAACCAGAATCTGAATTAGAGAATAAAAGAAAACATAAAATCCTCTGAGACTATGAGATTCAAACAGATCACCTAATCCAAATCTAGTTATCGTAAACAATGAGAAGAAAACTTGTCACTTAGTGGATTTCATTGTTTCAGAAGACCACCGAATTAAAATGAAAGAAAGGGAAAAGCTGGACAAATATTTAGACCTAGCAACTGAAAAAAGTGTGGAACATGGAGGTGGCAGTACTAAGGAGAGTGCTGGAGGAGTATTAACGAGACTTGTTCTCACTTAATCTTTACTGTAAGCTAGCAGTTACTTCTGGTGTGAACACTCAATGAGTGAAAAAATAAATAATTAATCACTACTATTCCTTAAAAGCTGAGACCGGATAAGTGTAAAATCAGAAGCTGAAAATGTCAACAAACTTCTACAACATATCAAAACTAATAACATAACAGAACTGAATGACGCTATCTATGCTGGAGCAAGAATAGCGACGGGGAAGTATATAACCCAGTAGAAAAGTAGGACTTAGAGGAATAACAAACCAGCTTGGGAAATCAGACTAGAAAGACAGATCTCCAAACTCTAAGACAGATTACTAAAAGACACGATTAACAAGAACGAACTATATACAAGACTACGGGATGCATACACAATAAAATAGAATGGAATACCCGCCGCGGTGGAGGAAATAAACCAAAAAATGACTAGCCAGAGAAGCAAAACTAAAAATGTATAGACGGAGGTGTGATGGCATTTGTACATTCCTTCTCTGGTGTCTTCTAAAACTAATAACCTCGTTGATTTGTTTTTAACATGTTCTTGAAATCTATTACTCCTTTCCTCTTTAGATGTCTCGCCGCTCAGCCTACGCTTGCTACTTGCAGCCACTTAACCAAGTGGATAAATAAGTCGAAAAAGAAGTCGAAAAATTAATTTCTAACAACAGGAACTAAAGTATAGTATCTTACTGCATAAACATTTAACAAAGCCTTACACTTAAATAACGAAGAAAGATTTTACAAGGACATCAACGGAGAAGGAAAGCAAAACATAAAAGCAGACAAAAACAAAAAGGAACTATGGAAAGAATATGAAGATTCAGAAAGGAACACAACCAAGCGCCAGGGTGGTTGGCGAAAATCTTTAAAACAGAAAAAAAAACACACACCTAAATATTGAAGAAGGCAATCTATGGATATTGGTACAGGAGATTCACAACACTACACAATAGATTGACACAGCAATTTCAAAACTGTCTGAAGAAAGGAGAAGTCCTACAATGGATGACCAGAGGCAGAACAACCCTCATCCAAAAGGGGGCTGTAAAAGGAACCCATGTGAACAACTACATGCGGATCACATGCCCACCCTTGATGTGGAAACTCTTAACTGGACAAATAGCAAAGGAAATATACCAGTCTATGGAAAGTTGAACAAAGAAAATACAGGAGAGCAACCAAAGGACCGAGTGACCTGCTCTACATCGACCAAATGTCTCTAAAGGAAGTTAAATCAAGGCGAAAAACACTACAATGGGATAGATTGACTACAGGGAGTAACATGAAATGATCCTCCATTCCTGGATTATCGAATGTCTTAAGTTGTTCGAGATGAAGGAATCAGTAGCGAGATAAGTAGATTTGACCACCGAGAGAAAATCCTTAGCAGAAGTAATTATCAAGAGAGGGATTTTTCAGGGGGACTCTTTGGTTTCACCGCGATTTGTCATAGTCATGATATCATTGAATTTAATATTGAAAGACTTAAAAATAGCAATTCACTAACACAAAGGAAAAAGTCGACCATACAATGTACATGGGCGTTTTATTTCTAGAAACGTTAGTTAAAACGGTTAAGAACTACAGCGATTATATTCGAATCGATTAAAGATAGAGAAATGCGTACTACTAGTAATGCAAGTGAGAAGACAACGTGGGCAGTACCAGTAGTGAGGTACACAAGACCATTCCTAGAATGGAAGAAATAGAAACTTGAATCGAGAGATCGATGGACTAGAAAATCAATGACCATGCACAAGACTCTACATCTCAAGGATGGCACCATGGGCGTTCGCTGGAGAGGGGGGCGGGGTATTTGACCACCACTGGATCAGGCCTTCTCACCTAAGGGGGGGGGGTGAAAGTTGGAACCTTATAGTCAATAAAGGATAATGGTGCGGTACAATTGTTTTGTGTAACCCCCACTTAATATACCCATATAAAAAGATGGTATTATTCTTTGTTGGTAACAGCGTTACCGCTAAGATATATCCTGAATATATCATTTTGCTCCCCCCGAAAAAGTGACATCGGATGCCCATGGATGACACCGACGTACTATATGTAAAAAAGAAGGAAGGTGGTAGAGGACCCATCAGCATTGAGGACAGTGTCCAAATGGCCAAATGAAGACTTGAAAAATATGCACAACCGTGAGGGGAAAATATGAAAACCGATTGAAACAGCGCAACAAAAGATAAAAGGCAACAAAGTGGGAATAGTAAGGAAAGAAACAATCGGTAGATAGAAAATATCGCAGATGAACAATCAGGGACATGATTACGCAGAGGACACCTAAAAAGTGAAACGGTGTTCTTTACCGTTCCAACCCAGAACAAATGGAATTCAAAAACAGGCATGTCAGAGTAGGAACAGTTATACACTGGGAATTGTGCAAAGGACTTGTGTTCAGAGGCTGTCAGAAAATAAACCCAAAAAGAATGAGACACTCTGGAACTCACGCCATCCAAGCGAGAAGACCAAATCTGATAATTGGAAACAACGAAAAGAAGACCTGCTAAAACGGCTGTGCAAGCAGGCCACAGGCGAAAAACGAAAGAAAGTTAAACATTGGAAAAATACTAGGGTATGGCCTGGAGGGGGGGAGGGGGAAATGTGAAGGTTACGGTCGGGCCTATAACACCTTGCAACGCAACTTTTGTTCCTGGGTAGTGAGTGTTATTTTCTAATTATCTATCTGTAAAGAGTATAGAAAATGGCTATTATTCGTTTCAAACTTTGCTTTTGTGACCAGGATAGTGATATTCATATGTAATTGTTGTTCTTACTTGCCCGTTGTCCAATTGAATATAAGTAGATTTCTAATTATCACTGTCCTGGTCACAAAAGCCTAGTTTGAAGGGAATAATTGACATTTTCTATACTTTTTAGATATAATCAAGCAAAAAATAACACTTATTACTCAGGGACAAAAAAGTTAAAAAAAACATTGCACAGTGTAATAGTCGGTGCGCTTGAAACAGTTTAGTTATAATTAAAGTTAAATTAATTAAATAAATTACCCCTCCTTGTATTACAATTAGCCCTCCTCATTGGTTTGGTGACTCGTATCCGCACGCGAACCTGGATTTTCACTTCTCCACAATGAGTCATAATTATGTTTGGCACACCGTTTGATGCTGCATAAACTTTGAGCCAGTTGAGCAATATAATTTTCTGTGATTGTCTACATTTAGGCAGACATATTTGGTTTATTATCAACATGTTCTTAATGATATTGCTATATTTCAAAGCTTCTATGACAGTTAATATACACTGATTTA
This sequence comes from Architeuthis dux, assembly GCA_006491835.1. Taxonomy (NCBI): domain Eukaryota; kingdom Metazoa; phylum Mollusca; class Cephalopoda; order Oegopsida; family Architeuthidae; genus Architeuthis; species Architeuthis dux. The sequence goes on along the minus strand of VCCN01002796.1, from coordinate 183,754 downwards.
TTCGAACTGGTGTCCACATCTTGGTTGTTTTAGTCACAGTGTTTTGGCCGTTGTACCTCCCGGCTTTCTCCTGGTGCTCGTCGTATTCGGAAACGTTCTCAGAATTTCGAACTCAACCTTTTATTCAATCCATGGGGGTAGAATGTTCTCATTCCACTATAATGCTAGGGTGTATCTCCTATTAGTTAATTCTTCTATGTTAATTCGTCTTTGTCCTTCCACTAAACCGGATTATGGATTTCACTACCTGATCCAAGGATTGAACTCAGAAATTCAGACAGAAACCTTTATGAGAAATTTATTGTCGGTTCTCATGAATAATTTCATTTTGAAAGATTAACAACTCCTAATGGAATAATCAATAAGATTAACAACGTGGAATACAATGATCGACCCGATTAACAACTTCTAATACAATGAACGATAAGATTATCAACTTGTAATACAATGATCGATTAAAACCTTCTGATACAATGATCCAATAGATTAACTCCTAATGCAATGATCGATAAGATTAACAACTTCCAATACAATAATCAATAAGATTAACATCTTCTAATACAACAATCGATTAAGATTAACAACTCCTAGTACAATGGTCGCTAATATTAAGTACTTCTAATACAAGGATCGAGTAGACTAACAACTACTAATACAATAATCGATTAAGATTAACAACTACTAATACAATAATCGATAAGATTAACAACTCTTAATACTATAATCGATAAGATTAACAACTTCCAATACAATGATCAATACGATTAACATCTTCTAATACAAGGACCTATAAGATTAAGAACTTCTTATAAAATGATCGATAAAATTAACAACTCCTAAAACAACGATTAACTCCAAATACAATAATCGATAGGATTATCAATTTCTTATGACATGATCGATAAGATTACCAACTCCTAATACAATAATCGATTAAGATTAACAACGCCTAATAAAACGATCGATACGATTAAGTACTTCTAATACAATGATCCAATAGATTAACAACTCCTAATAAAATATTCGATTAAGATTAACAACTACTAATACAATAATCGATAAGATTAACAACTACTAATACAATAATCGATAAGATTAACAACTCGTAATACTATAATCGATAAGATTAACAACTCCTAAAACAATGATCAATAAGATTAACAACTTCTTATAAAATGATCGATAAAATTAACAACTCCTAATACAATAATCGATTAAGATTAACAACTCCTAAAACAACGATCAATAAGATTAATAACTCTAAATGCAATAGTCGATAATATTTTTTATGAAATGATCAACGAGAATAACAACTTCTAATATAATGATCGAGTTAAACAAAAAGATATCTAAGAAGCATTCAAGTGTTTTTATATTCTAGATTTAATATTCTATATTAGATTTAATAATATACTGAACGACTGTTCATTGACACCGCAGAAACTGCCTGGCCAAAGCCGATTAAGTAGTGAGTCAGCAAGAGTCAATCAGTATTTTTGGTTTGTTAAGGCCGGCCAAATTAAACGATTTGGTAGCCCAAATAAGCGAAGAAAATTATTACAGGTATTCTAGATTTGTTTTAGATTTGCAAGAATTGGTTTAAATAAACGGATGGTCCTGATTAGTTGGTGGCCCAATTAACCGGAATCTACACCTATATACCAGTGTTTCCCAAACTTTTTCGGATTACCGCCCCCTTTTAGAGCATATACTTCATTAGCGCCCCCCCCCGTAAAATCGGTAAAAAGAAATAAGCTTTTCAGACATACGACTTTATGTGTAGAAGGTATCGATTTGTATTCTTTGCCCCTGGGTAATAAATGTTATTTTCTGATTGCTTATGTGTAAAAAGTATTTAAACAATGTCAATTATTGCCTTCAAACTTTGCTTTTGCGACCAGGAATTGATAATTTGAAATCTACTTATTTTCAATTGGACAACGGGAAAATTTGCACATTTTTAGTCACATGAAGTAAGAAAAACAATTACATATGAATATCACTATCCAGGCCACAAAAGCAAAGTTTGAAGGGAATAAAAGCCATGTTCTATACTTTTTACACATAAGCAATCAGAAAATAACCCTCACTACCCAGGAACAAAAATCGCGTTGCAAGGTGTTATATTTTTGAGGACTGAACATGAAAGGGTTTGGTGTCGAGCTGGCGAGATTTGTTATTAAAAAGAAGGCAAACTCCTTGTGTGCAGGGGGGTGAGGCGGGTGAGTGAATGTTTTGGCGAGCTAGTAGGGTGCGCTCTGTTTGCAAACAGAAGCTGCTCATAACAAAAAATGAATCAATAAATAAAAATATTAAAAAAACAAATAAATACAAATAAAGATAAACGGGTTTGGTTAGTCACTCAATAAAAACCGTCACGTAACCAAAGTCGTGTTGGAAAAAGGGGTGATCAATGAATAAGTTACTTCTCTCTCTTTTTGGTGGATTTCTAAAAAGTCGGAATTTTCAAAACACAAGCGTGAACGCAGTCAGCCACAAAGTAA
>VCCN01002794.1:95561-105946 GCA_006491835.1 Architeuthis dux | reverse complement strand
CTGATCCAGTGGTTCAATCAAGCTGATATTTTCAGGGTTGAAAATTTTCTAGAAAAGGTATCACCTACTGAAATATCAAAATCTAAGATGGTGCCCATGGGACCATTAAGTGATTTGATATGGAATGACCTATATATATATTTGAGAGCTCACATAGCAGTTCTAAAATATAGCCACCAAAAAAAAAAAAAAAATAAAAAAAAATTATTGGGCTTTCTTTTCAATAGGCTACTTTTTTAACCGCCACAGTCTAAGTATTTTACCATTTGAATTTGTATGACTAATGTGTATCTACCTTCAAAGTACAAAAATCCATTAGGTTTCAAAATCAAATTACCCCAGTTGGCTTTTAATGAAAGATAATACAGCCTTAATTTGGACACCATGCTGTAAATTTCACCATCCACTGTGTCAGGAAGATACCCTTCTCGAATTCCCTGAGATTTTCTCATCTCAACTTATATTACAAAAGGCAAATGGCAAACTATTTGTCCAGCAGCAGGCAGGAAGTCTTCAGGGAGTAGCCAATCATTAACTCACAATTACAGAAATTATGATATGGAATTTTGAGATTTTGTGGGAAGTTTTCTATTGAAAGTACATACGTATCATTCTTAAGTTGAAATTTCAATCAACACATTTGACCCATACATATATTATTTTCCCCTTCACATAACTGAAGCCTAATTTGGTCCATGACTAGCTCATTGATCTTACAGACATCAAAAGCCACTGCTACTCAGATTTCTTAGATTAAAGCATTTGGGATAGTCCAAACTGTATCTATTCCTTTAGTCAAAGGTAATTGTTGATAGATTTTCACTGGAATATTTGACAAATTCAAAACTGAAACCACCAAGAAATTTGACAAGCTGACAGAAGCACATTTTATATTTTTGTACATACAAGCCATATGCTTTAGTTTTCAATGTTTTTTGTAGTTGTTATGATGCAAAATGTTTTGTTCATTCTCATTTATTCAAGTTACACATAAATTGAAAGTACATACGTATCATACTTAAAATATGTCAATTCAGTAATTCATAGTCATATATATGCATGGCATTGTAGGTTCTTTTGTTTTGCTTTGTTATTTACACTTTATTTGACAGTGATAAAGATTACTGATTCCATTGACAAATATGCAGTCTTCTTTTTTCTGTTATTAGGCTTGTGATATCACTAGTAGGATTTATTTAACAAATATATGAAACATGTCATTCACTGTAAGGATTATGTATGAAACTTGCTGTCACTGTATAATAAAGAATAATTAGAGTGAATGAAAGTTTTGACGTATTTGTTTAATAAATTGGACTTGTGATATATTTACATAAACAGCTAGTGAAACAATAATCACAGTTGTATTTTAACACAGACTGCATTTGAACAAAGTTTAAGTTTTTCTTATTGCTGCTTATACAGACTTTGCTATTATATCCACCACTCCCCACTTAAGTCATTTTCTGTACTAACAAAATATTTCTGGTGGTAGGGAAAAAAATTAACGATTAAGCACTGAATTCTGTATTTTCTAACCCAAAATTGTTTAAGTGTTTGCATTTAATCTGTATGTAGTGCATTGAAAATAAAGAAAAAATGAATTGTCAGAGGTCAGGAATTAATACAACCATCAACAACAGCACAGGGCTATTATTTGTATAATTCATTGTTACTACCTAAAAGTTATTTACATGATTATATTTTTGCATAGATTAACAAATAATGCAAACATTGGTTAAAAAGGGATCACTAGAAGTTTGACTGTAACAATAGTAGATGCATAGTGAAAACCATCTAAAATATAAAACACTTGGGTAAAAACTTATAATCTTGAAGTTATTAACATTGGGAATATTTGTCTGTTGAAATGAGTAATTTTCAAAATTACTGAAGCATAAATGGTCAACATGGAAATATTTACTTTGAAACAAAGTTGACGATATTCACGTTTTCTATATTTATTTTAGCTTAGCTGTCATTTTCACAAAAGAATCTAATATTAATACCAATCAGATTTTAAAGATTTTATTGCTTGTTGGGAGAGATTTAAATACAGTTCTCCTTTTTGGGAAGCATGATTGAAGCACTTTACTTAACATAGACTGACAAATGAACCATGACACTCCAGTCCAACACTTTACACTATTTTTCTGGAAGAGTGTCTGGATCTGGTAGATTTTTCTAAATATTATGCTGTACCATTAATGCCACACCTGTCAGTACTAGTGAATAACAGAACAGAAAACATTTTTAATCCAAATAAAACATTAATTTAAAAAAACAAAAAAAATGGAAACAGAAGAAATACCACATATTTGTAGATATCATGGTAACAAAAAGAATAAATAACAAAATTGCTTTGAAATGTTTAATAATTTCATTAATTAATTCTTCATATCTTATCACTCAATTTTGTCAAATTGTTTTATAAAGTGAACTATGGACAAATTGTTGTAGTTGTCTCTTTAAGCAAAAAAATATTTCGACATAATAGTCCAAACATTTTACTCAAAAATGGGGCTCAACCGCACACAAATTGCAACAAAAACAAAGTCAATGGATTTTGTATGCTCAATATGTTCTGAATGAGAGAAAAAAAGTCCTCAAAAATTGCATGAAGGGAAAGTTTTGAAAATCGCCTAAATATGATCCTACCAAAAACATCTTTTTAGACATATGTCACAGCCATGTTGGAGGTGGGGGGGGGGGGTTGAAAGTGTCAGAGGTAAAACCAGGGTAAATAAATCTTGGTTCGAAACCGAAACCGGAAACAAAACAGGCAAACTTAGAGTTTATTGGCTGGTGACAGAGACTCGCAACTGGTCAGTTTTTGTCTACTTCTGAATTGGAGAGCACACATGGGATTCTGTCTGAAGATTGTCTACTACTCAGAAGGAAAGAAAAGGTAAGAGAGTTTCGTTTTATCGGCCAATACACAACACAGTCTATAGATTGTGGATTTATTTCTTGGAGATATATACATATATCATTGGAAAGAGAATTTCATCAGCTATATCTTGTCAATTTGTATCTGTTGTGCAGCCAAAGTTATAGCCAAAAAGCCAAAACTATTATTATTGATATTTCATTAAGGAATTTTCATGCCTAGGGGTCCTCTTAGTACACACATAAAATTTCATGGGGATATGTTGTGTGATTCTTGAGTTACGCTGTCACATTCAGAATCATTAGCATACAATTTAGCAAATACAAATTTGGCTCCGATTTTGAATGAGCTCTCCTCATGGTGAATGTCATATACCAGATTTGGAATCAGCACCCTTGAATTATCTTATTTCAGCTTCATGACAAATTCTACTCTAAAATGCCTTGACCTGCATAGCTTATCCCAAATCAGAACCAGACTCTGCGCAACGTTTCATTTGGATAGTGATTTGTAAGGGGCGGCACATTGGACTGTTTCCTCTGCTGATTAATTGCAGCAATACACCTGCCGAATTTCAACTCAATACATTTTATTCAAATTGATTTCTCTTAAGAAAAGTGGAACAGAATAGTGTAAGATTTAAAATCACTTTGAATTTACCAATGTCTACACTAAATCAAATCAGATGTAATATATGGAACAGTGCTTTTTTTAAAACATGAATTGTGCAAGTTAATTTGTGTTAAAGCAATGAAAATATAGTGATAACAGTTTGAATGGGAATATCTTTTGAACATCAGAAGATGATGATTGGTTCCAAGAGCCTAACTACTTTGTTTTAATATCAGAATCTCTTGGATACAAGATTTTAAGCAAACCAGATCATTGGTGCATATTCAATGACATGTCTAATATTGCCTGTTCATCATGAGGTATATTTAAAGAGTTTGGAATACTGCCAATACTGTCCTTTTCATAACATTTTTATTCCTTAAAAAATGTCATTGTTAGACGTGCTACACTAGGAATTTGTCATTACTTACTGTTAGCTGGGCACAATTTACTGATTTCTTAGAAATAAACCTCACTAAACCAGCCTTTTATATGGAAGTGTGGTCTCAAACCCAATGTTCTAACCACTGAGCTACCAGCTAATGATACCTAAAATGCCAAAGCTAAAAACTCAAGTCTTATTTTGTTTTTCTGTTGCAATGGAAACTTGTACCCATCCCCAGACACAAACTGATTTGCCATTGCAAATAGCATGGGTAATTTCCTTTTTAGATATTGATTTACTTCTGATAACACCTGCATTTGTAACAAGTGAAAGCACTCAGTAGAACTTGTACTTCACTAATAAGAGACCATCAGACATTTCTCCTTTAATTTATTGAAAGTTATTCTACATATTTACGTACAAGCTCTTTTAAGATTTCAAACAGAGGTTCAATTCAAAAGTATTCTGTGCCTGGTTGTGTAATTATCTGGGGTTGGTGATTGTGGGATACAACTTCAGTTGAATTTTGGTGAAAACTATCACAAGAATGTATCTAAGAAATTGACAGCCATTCTAATTAACCAAATATTTTTGTTGGATTATCAATTTTTGCTTTACTCTCAGAAGTAATACATATAGAGTTGAAGATTTGCAGCACCAAAACAAAACCTTTGCTTATGAGTTCTAGCAGTTTCTTCAGAAAATGAACATCTTGGGATTTTGTTCATAATGTAAACAATCAAAATGTTTATAAAAATGTTGATATTCCATCAGGAGCTCAGATTTTCAGGAGGCATAAAGTTGCATATGGTAATTGGAATATACTTGGACTTGCCATCATAACTTTATAAAGGATCTTTTCTCAAATTGCAAAGAGAATTTTCTTGTTCCAATTCTAATGCATGTATGCATGCACACACACGCAAACTTACCAAATTAAAATAGTTAATGAAAAATAATCTTGTTTACTGATTTCACCTCATTAGAATTTAACATGCTCATTTAAGTCTGAACATTTCAGCCTCAAATTCTTTTTCTTAGATTATAAAAGTCTTAACAGTAAACGTGAAAGATTCAGCAGTTCTATTTAGCCTTCTATTGTAAAAGCAACTTTCAGTTTTAATTCAAAGCCTACACATACATTTTTCATAAAAATGGCATTGTAGTTTTTGAACTTTTAGTGTTGTAGCTTAACAATTATCGAAGATATTTATTTGCAATATATTGCAAATACCTGCAGATTGGCTGAATTAACAAAGATAGATTTTGGCAACCACATCTAGTTATCAGTTATTCAAAGAACACTATGATCTATTAGAGCATTGATTCTCAAAGCGGGTGCTATCACTCCCTTAGGGGCACTGGAAGATTTGGAGGGGGGGGGCTGGAAGGCAAGGGGGGTTGTAGCAGGCATTGGAAAACAAGGGGTGGTGAGGGGGGCAAGGAGCAAAGGATACAAATTGATACCTCCTAAGCATAAAGTTGTATTAGGTACATCCTTCATATAAATTATTTTTATATTAGTTAATCAAGTACTTTTAGATACTTTGGTACATTTCTGGTTATAAAATAAAAGCTTAGATTTTTTAAAATTATTAAAATTTAATTTTCAATGTATCATTTTTTACCAACTTTTGACTACGAAAAGGGGGTGGGCACTGATGAAATATATGTTCTAAAAGGGGGCGGTAGTCCGATAAAGTTTGGGAAACACTGTCTTAGAGCCTGGAGTCTAGATTTTGTAATGATCTTGGTATGCAGTGAATGACATTAATATCAAGCAAGTACATGCAACATAATCTGCAGCAAATGTAGCATTTATTAAAGTTGGGCTGACATCTGCAGTTCCAGAATGACATACCAAGGGATCTATTTACAGTGATTCTATATGAACGCATCACTAAAAGTCAATATGCCATTTAGATAGATATCTTGAACCAAGTCTTATAATGGAGGTGGCAAAACAGTGGATCACAAGCAATATGTCGTTCTTTGACATCTAATGTGCGGCTTGGGGAAATATATTAGTAGAGTTCCTTTTCGCACAGTTGATATAAAAAGGTAAAAAAGAAAGAATTTCAAGCTTTATAATTATTTACCAGGTATAAACTTCAACCCCAGTGGATTAAAATGCAAATTTAATGTTCATGGTAAGTAAAAATATTCAAGAATTTAAATCCTAACTTTAAAATGCTAGATTTGAATAAGGCATTGTTCTTCAGTGGGGAGGGAAGGAATTATGGGAGGCAGAGGGATTAAAGAAATTTCAGGTCAACAACGGTTACAGAGGAATGAATGTCAGGTAGACAAATGTTGGTTGATATGAATACAAAAACATACATTTTTCATATACAAGATATAGTAGCCACATATAGTCCAGGCCAGCCGGACCTAAACACCCCCCCCCCCACACACACCCCTGGACTATGAGTAGGGTACCAAAATGTTCCTTAGGATGTCCTCTTTCAGAAAAAAAGATGTTCCCAAGAACCTTTTAAAGTACTGAGATATGTCAATTGGGAGATGAGATATGAAATTTTGGATTTTTTGGAGTGTGTGCTGGTGGCCATTTTGTTTTATGCAAATGCGGTAATCCGGGGGGAGGGTCCTCCGGATTAATAGTGATACGTCAGCAACTTTATAAAAACAACTAATTCAGTCTCATACCCACTGAAATGTTATTTTTTGTGATTGCTATTGTGTTGTTTCCAGTTACATTGTAAATAGAACCCCTACCTCTAAAATTCTCAAAACTTTTTATTTTAAAACATTCCCGTTAGTCCATTGAGTATGCATGCCAAATTTGGTTGAACTGCACCAATGGGACAGTGTCAAACAGAGCCAGTTGTTTTATATAATAGAAGAGAAGATATAGCAAGGGGTAGGCATATATCAGATCTATGACATTATTCTGGGTCTTAATTATGTTTACAACCAAAAACTGCATTCATAAAATTCATATTACATGAATTGTTTGTATGAATTCCAATATTATAGTTAACCATAGCAGGTTAACTGCAGTATTTTAATGTATTGTGGCAGATAAATAATATTATTAACTTTAAGAGAGAATCCTAATTTGCAACCCCTCCCCTAAAAAAAAAAAAAAGAAGGGTTCTTCTGAAGAGAAGCTGTCAGGAAGGGATGATATATTTTGTAATGTACAATATCTGGTGTTTTCAAATGGTCACTCATTCAATTCCAACCAGCCATAATGTACCTTAACTTGGAACTGACTGCAAAGCTTTGATGCGTGAAAGATAATCAAAAACTATAGCAAACTTTTCAGAATATTCTGCCTTTTAATCTTCCTTGGCAATCTCTAATATTGAACTTTCTTTCCTCTCTTGGCTAAACATCAGAAAGTGACAGATTTTTAAAAAAAAATGGTTTATGCTTTCCTTTTATCTTTAGTTAATTGAACATCTTTTGCAATCACAGATTAAATTCTTACAAATACAAAATAAAACAATACTACAATCTGTTCAAGAATATTGTATATTCCATAAAAGGATGGATACTGAAAAAGGTGCATGACCATGATGATGAATCAAAATATTTGCCAATAGAGGTGACACAATGATGCCATCTTTAAGCCAATTAGCCATGAATAGCAGTTGATTCCAGTAAATATTTTATGCTTCATTACTCAAAGTAAATCGTAAATGTTTGCGTTAAGTAAGTATTCTCTTGTCTGTACTGAGTTATTATGCCATTATGATTTAGCCCAAAATAAAGGGTTTAATATATATAATGTAATAGACTAGTTTGTTTAGCCAAATTTAGCCTCATGATTTCAGGATGATATACGAATAACATCAGAAATGAGTAGATTTATTTCAAGATAGATATAAACCTCACATATGGCTGAAATTAAAAAGGACAGTATGATGACCAAAATGAAAGGAAAAAGCAACTTTCAGCCTGTATTTCAAGCTTTCAAAATGTCCCAATTAATTTTAACTATGACTGCCCACAATCCAATTCCAGAGATCAAATATCAACCCTGTGAGACATGAAAACAAGTAATTGAACCTGAACCCACCAATACCAACACCCACAACTTCAGGGGGAAAAAAAGTTTACAATATGTACTGTAGTAAATATAAAAGGTGTTTGCTTTTTTTTTTTTTTTTTTTTTTTTTTTTTTTTTAAAACCAAAGATATATATATAGCCAGAATACTAATTCATTTCACTAAAGGATAGAATCTTCTCTCATAAGAGAAACAGTGATGGAAATCTAGGGGTTTTAGGGACTAGACATACATTAAGGCTGTATTTATGCTTGGGGATCACAGAAGGGTCCATTAGAGATGAGCAAAGTGAACTGGGGATTCAGTGACACTAAGCTCCCGTAGGTAATTTTTAATATATATCAGGCCGTTTTGAACATACAAAAAAAACTAGAAATTGAGAAGTAGGTATACACTGTACCCTCCATTTCCACCACATGAGAACAAGTTCAATCTAAAAATAAATTGGTTAAATAGACTGACTAGATTGAGATCAGGTGAATAATAAGAGCCTAGGTGTCTGCTCTGATGTTTGTGTTTGGATAAAATGGTGAGTTTGATTTTATTAGTCTTTCTGGCTTTAGAAACTTAGAGTACAAATGTGATATGAGAAAAATAACCAAAATTGGAGACACAGAATAGATTATACAGAAGGAAAGAAAGGTAAATGCTGAAAATGGTCGAGTTTACCAGATACAAGAGAGAAAGAGAAAGAGTTAAAATAGTGAGGCCAAGACTTCAAGAGAAGGAAAGAGTAGTGATAACACTTAAGAGAGAAAAATAGTTTTTGTAGCATTGAAATTAAGCAGTATTAGAAACTGTCAACCAAAACTGTCAACAGAGGTTTCTTCAGTTTTTAAATGATTCTGTCTGACTGACTCACTGTCTATCTGTCACATGTACAGGACACACCAATAGAGCTTGAGGGCTGAAAATTTAAACATTTATTCCTGATTATGTTGAGAAAAAACTTTTCTTCTTTTTAAATCTCCTCACCCACCACCAAAATAAGTTTTTAGTAGGAGGTTCAAATTACAATTTAAGTTTATGCTAAATTGGTCTCTGTACCCACTTGTTTTTTTTTTAAATTCAGACTTTTTTAGTGATCATGGTCCAACAAAAGGCGAGAGAAGTAATTTATTCATTGATCACACCCAACATGATATGCTGCTAAAAGACAATGGTCATGTGACGGTTTCTATTGCATGACTAGTTAGTTAAGAATTAATTCAAATTAATAGTAAACAAGACTGTCTTCATATTTATTATAAGACTGAGAATTCTATTAAGGTGAATTCTTGTCTACATATGTGCAGGAAAAAATGAGTAAGAAGTGAGCTAGTGTAGAGAGAGATGCATAAGGATGTAGATTAAGAAAGTTAAAGTCACTTTGTGATTAAAAGAGAAAAGATAAAGACAGGAAATAAAAAAATAGCAATGTCAAGCAGTTATTGATCAGTTACCATCTTAAGATCTTAAGCATGCATCAAAAACAGTTAGAAAACTATTTTGTCACATGAATGATGAACTGCAGCCTACATGTGTGGGTGTGTAAGATAGTTTTCCATTTTCTTCTTCCCCCATATCGTGTTTCAATAGTGTCTATTACTCAAATTTACATGATTTTTCTTGGCTATTTCTTTTTACTGATAATTTTGTTTTCTGCCAACTTTAGAAAAAAAAAAAACAGAAGGTCATTTCAAAACAGAAGTTATCTTCTACTCTTCACTGGAGAAAGAGTAATAAAGTTCAAAGAGTAGTAAAATTAATTTTTATTATCTATATCAAGTTAATGCCACAGATTTTACAAATACTTGACTACTTTGCCCTGGTTTGAAATCCAAGTTTTCTTTTAAGGAGCATACATATCAAATTGTCACTTGAAACATCTGCTTCCAATCTATAGAGCCAAAACAGCAAGTATATAATTCAGCAAATGTCTATGTTATAGCCTACCTCAAAAAACACACAACATATCCCCATGAAATTTTATGTGTGGAACCCCGGAACAGATTTTTTTGCAAGTTGGCTTTTGAAAATTCCAACACTATGTTTTTAGCGGAGGGTTCAATTTACAATGCAAACTTTATGCTACATATTGTTGCTCTTGGGTTTTTAGACATAAATGAAACTTGACAGTAAGTAAAATATTGTTATTGTGTGTATTTCTGCAATTTTAGCCTTGAAAATGTTAACACTAAAAATTTGATGATAAACTAATCTAAAACTGAATATTTTAGATTGCCCATATTTGTAAGGTTGATTCAGTTTAGGAGAAGCAGGGGAAGAGTAGTTTGAAATTTTACCATTCCACCCCAGTCAGCAAATTTATCTGAAACAAAGACGTGGATTCCTATTACAGTTATACGTATCTCAAAAGATAGGCAAATTTTACTTTTTGCATAAAATCCGAGGGGGAAAAATTTTTTTTTTGTTTTTTTTGTTTTATTGTATGTTCCTACCTAGTAAAATTTATTCCGGGGG
>VCCN01002794.1:85025-95536 GCA_006491835.1 Architeuthis dux | reverse complement strand
ATACTTTTAGTAATAGTTGAAGTTTTTCTTTGTTTTTCAATATTCACCCATAATTTCAAAACTATTATGCCTAGAGCCCTAATTTATTTTTTCTTTTCCTTGCACTAAATTATCTCACTAACACTAAATAAAATGCAATCTTATTGAAGCTTTATGTCCACTGCCCTATCTTATATAGACATATGAATTATTGGGCTCTGTGCAGATTTTCTGTCTAAAGAAGCAAGGATAAAATACTAAAATTGTGTTCACAAATTTTAGGAGCTCTTATGTGAAACATTGTGTTATTGCCCACATAAAATCACCATTCTCCCACCCAGTTGCAACAGAATGCCTTCGTATGTTTTTTTTTAATATATATATACTGAAAATAAAAATATGGTATATTAGAGAAAGTATTCAAAATTTTTAAAGAGGAGGGAAAAATAAGGTTGAATATATGAGAGTTTGATCTTAAGGCAAAAACGACATTTAGTGACTCTCATAGAAGATATTATAAAAATATAAATCTTGGCTCATTTCTAAAACAATTTTCAAGTTGAATAAAAACAAAATGCTTTGTGTTTTAAGGGGATAATGAGTAAAAGATACTTAATTACAAAGGAAATTTAACTAGTAATAAAATAACAATAATTTTAAAAGTAAAATTTCAAGAAAACCTTTTGAAAATACAAAAAAATAGAATTCCATGGGAAATTATGAATCACTGCCACCCATATATGCCTTTTTTTTACATCATAAATTAAGCAGTGATGGTGGTAAAATTAAGTTACCTTGATGAAAATACTATCAGTATGGTTTGAACCATAAAATCATGATTTAAAAAATAAAAAATAAAATTTAAAAAAGTGACTCTGGTTAGTCAATCAATAGAAACTATCACGTGACCAATGTCTTTAAGCAGCATGCCGTGTTCGGGGTGATCAATAAAAAAATTGGAAGCAGGGGTGATCAATGAATAAGTTACTTCACTCATATTTTGTTGGTGATCACTAAAAAAGTCTGAATTTTCAAAAAAGCAAGCATGGGATCAATTTAGGATAAGCTTACATTGCAAATTGAACCACCCACTAAAAAACTATTTGGGGGGGGGGGTAAAAAAAAAAGAAAAGAAAAAAGTTTTCCATACTCATTCAAATTTAAAGTTTTCTACAATGAATGGTTAGGGCTGTTCAAAGTCCAGATACAGAGATACAGAAAAACATAAATGTCAGAACACGTGAATAACCTAGCAACAGTGTTCAAACCGGTCTGTTGTGGGTAGTATGATTAATAGATTTATCAAAGTGTAAGTAGGATTGAAAGAAGAAAAAAAATGTAGATACAAGAATGGAGCTGGTAAAAATGAGAATAGGACTGCAGGAAAACAATGAACATTTAAGGCAAACATTGATAATGTTAATTCCAACCTGATTAGAGATGGAATTGCTACAGAAACAAATATAAAGAGCAAGTCTTGGCAGGAGTGCTGGAGTTGATCCGTTAGAATCTATTAATTATTAGTAGTGCACATTAGAACTTATTCAAATCCTTAAAGACCATGGAGTACAGAAGCAGAAACATATACAATATCAATAAAAAATGTCATTACAGCAAATGAATATGACATAAAATAGTTTTGATTATGATACTACAATCAGGTTATATGTTCAGTTTAGTCTTTAATAGCAATTTAAAGCAAGTAATATTTATGTAACAATTTTAACACTTTTGTTGAAACTGCTAAGCTTACTGTGTAACTGTAAAAATGCCTAGTGCCATCTTCCAGAATGTCTTTGTGCTTACAATACCAGTAGTCAAATAATAGCTTAAATGGAACATTCTTGAGTTACTATAAAACATTATGATAATTATGAAGAAATCAGATTCTGTGTGGATATTTAACAGCAAGAGTAAAGACAAATATGGTAGTGGTGAGTGATTTAGATTTACAAAACTGTACTCCATGTATATAGTTAGAGCAGCAGTTGCCAAGCCTGTGCACTTCAAAGAAAAAGCATATCTAGAATGATAGGCTCTATAAATTCATTTAAAACAAAACCTGTTTTATGTATTTCTCACCTGAAGATGAAGTCTTTCACACATTTCCCAAATATGAAGAAAATGATAGTTGACCAGTCACCATTTGTAATCCACCTCCAATTGCTTTAGAAGCAGTTCAAAAAAAGATTTGAATGTTTTACTATCATAGAGCCAATGATCACATTTTTATAAAATCCTTTTACTTGCCATGTAAATATAACAGATAGCACTACACTCATTGGAAGACATTCAAGTAAAAACAGAAGATCTATAACTAGAGATTTTTGAACTGCAGAATGACATTGTGCTACAATCATTTGTAACAGATGAAAACATTTGTAGTTTGGTTGTAAGAGAAAAATTTCCTTTCTTGAAAAGTGCAGCATAAAAGATAAAACCGCTTTTCGGATCCACCTACCTTTGCAAATCACTGTTTTGGGCTATGAATATCATAAAATCAAAACACAGATCTCGTCTTACCAATGAGCATCTTGATTGTTTACGAACAGCAATATCGTCCTACTCTCCTAACTATGAGGCATTGGTCAATGAAGTTCAGTGCTAAAAATCACATTGAAGTTTTGTTGCATAGGAATATAAATTTTAAAATTATATAAGAAAAAAATGTTTTATTATGGTATGATTATTACGGGGTCGGGGGTGCAGATTTTTAGCCCAAAAATATATTTTATCATCTCAGACTGCTATAA
The DNA here is from genome assembly GCA_006491835.1 of Architeuthis dux. NCBI lineage: Eukaryota > Metazoa > Mollusca > Cephalopoda > Oegopsida > Architeuthidae > Architeuthis > Architeuthis dux. Next base: position 92,804 of record VCCN01002794.1, on the reverse strand, counting down.
TGCAAGGAATTTGGGTCCCAAGATGCTAGGAAATTTTCAGTTATATCACCCATTAGTAAAAGTATAAATTTGCCTTGATTTTTTTTATATAATAATATAAAAAATTTCTAAAAACTTGCTGTTTTGCAGTAATTTGTTTTGTGCATTATCTTAAATAGGAATTAATATTATTATGTATGCTTTTATTATTAAACCCTAATATAAATGGCGCACACCACCCTACTGGTAGTCGTGAAAGTGCTCTCCGAAACAAAAAGTTTGGGGACCCCTGAGTTAGAGTATAGTGCAAAAATAAAAAGTTATCAAAATAGTCATTGATGCCACTTGTTGAAACTGATAATAGGTTATTGCTTATGTACCATTTTTGTATCTAGTCTATTCTGAATTTATTTAATCCATTATTCTTTACCCTCAAGATATAATACTGTTTTTGTTCCTCTATCAATGTTTGTGGGTTGAAAAATAAAGTTATCTTAGTTTTTACTGCTCAGAGACTCAAAGTCTAATGAAAAAGAATTTAAAAAAAAAAAATTTTTAAATCTTTTTTCTGAATCGAGTGATGCCTATAAAACTGTCTTACATCTGTACTAGTAAAATTCAGAAGGAAATCAAAGAACCACAGCAATAGCAATATTTATGGTAAAAAGGTTAAATATGATTGAAAAACATTAAGAAAACAAAAAAATTACAAGCGGAGGACAAAAGGGGAAAAAATCAGACTATAGAAATGGAGAAAAGCCAAATCTTATTTCTCGATATTGATTGATTTACCAGACAGAAATGTGTGACAGTCATTGGAATGGGGAGACTGACATACAAGGACGGACACACACACACACACACACACACACACACACAAACACATGCAAGAATGATCTACAAATGATTAAACTAGAACTGTGCACTTTTTGCATATCTTAGATGATGAAATAAAATTAAAACATCACATCACGTTTCATAGCATTCCTTGGTTGTGCTAAAGAAACATCCTTTTTCAAAATGCTTTTTATGATATTTTAACATTAGATTTTTTTAAATAAAAGATATATTTTTTAAATTAAACTGTTTTTTTTGTTTTTAAATCAAGTTTTTTTTATTACTATATTTTCTTTTGACCATTCAACAATATAAACAATAATCACCTCAGACATTGAACTCATTTCTTTTAATTATTTTTAATTGTCCAATAATAACATTTGTTAAATGAGATGCCATAAAAGCAGGCGGCCATTAGAATAAAAATCTATTCCTATTAAAGAATTCCTTATAAAATTGGTTTCCAAGATAGGTACTCCACTTGCATTGTTTCCTTACATAAATAATACAAAAAAAAAAAAAAAAAAATTTTTACTTGAAACATTATCAAATTAGAAAAAAAGAGTTAATTATCATAGTTCTAAACATCTCAAATGAGTTATGAAAAGCTATCAAAGCCAATGATCATTACAAGAAATGTCAGGAACCCTGGTCAAAGTGATGTATTAGATTTTCTTGAAGGGCACTATATACTTCCAACTAGTTTGTATGGACTTCTAAAAAGGACAAACAGTCAAGAGAATCAAAAACAACTTGACTGTACAGGAATACCTTGAATAGTGCGGATTTTGATGTAGTATAGTTATGGCAGTGGTTCTCAAACATTTTGACTTTGGGGCACACTAGGGATCAAGTAAAAGATCACAGGCACACTTCACATGGAATGTAAAGAAAACTACATTTTATAAGTTCAAATATGAAAAAAATATAAACAACTAAATTTTGTACCAAAATCTGACCCAAAAACGAGGAGGGGGTCTTGCTATATTTGAATGTATGCAGTAAAATATTTTATATGTTACTAAAATTAAGACCATTTGATGAGATGACAACTCCTTACCTCAACTTCACTAAGAAATATTGTGACCCAACATCTCCGTGCATGTCTTTCCCGTGCTGACATCTGAACAACTTTACCATGCAATGAGTAAATAAGTATTTACTTATTTACTCATGCCATCATCGTAAAGTTGTTGGTCCTTTTTGTGCTGAGATGCACTCAGTTATCTGTTTGCCGAGTTGTCTTTGCGCTGTAAAGTTGGCAGATATCGGTGTGGGATAGACATGCATGGAGACGACAATAAACCAACATATATATTTGACTTATGCAGCTAACCAACTGTAAAGATGAAATGAATTAGACAAAGTCAGTGGATGAATTTTTTTATTAATGAGCTTTTCAACTCAGGAGCTCAGGCACAGGGAGCTGGGTTGAAATGAATAACCCTAATTTGTGAGTACTACAATATTTCCTTCCTTCCTTTCCACTGCAACACAAATATCCAAAACATAACTAAAATAAATTTAAATAATTAAATTAAAAAATAACTATATTTAAAAACAATTGTGCATCTGTAGTGGCTTTCTTCAATTGTAATTTTTTTGTGCCCCCATATCGACAGTTTTTAAAGATATGCAGAGGAAAAGCCTTGGGCAGACGCAGAGGTGCCAAATGTATTTTTAAATAAAGTTTCCCTAAATTCATAAAGAAGTAAATTTAAAGCCCAAAATAGATGATTTTAGGCTACTTATTGTTTCATATTTTTTTTCTTCATTCATGTCTATTAAGACATCAATGAAGAAAAAAAATATGAAACAATAAGTAGCCTAAAATTAAAATATTAAATATGAGAACTTTATGCTGCTAGACATATCGTTTTTGTTTACATCTTGAACTGTGGATGTGTAATTGGTGAATTTGGGATGGGAGAATTGCATATTTAACAGTTACACACTATTTTATATATGTATATTTCTTTTTTACTCCAGTTGCCTTGGGGGCACATCTAGCTACTTGTATGGGATAAAATACCTTATTTTTTCCAACTCGATCAGCAGTCAGGAAGCTGAGAAACTTACACCTTCTGTAATATACAATACATAGGTACAGCCAAATCACAATTCAATATTAGACTTAACAATTACAGACACAGAATAAAAACATTAAACCACAAACTACTTCTCGTAGAACAACACTTCAGACTAGCAAGGCCACAATTTTAATACAGATGCTAAATCTATCATCATTTTTAAAAAATACATACACAACAAAAACACCACAATATTAGAAACACATGAAAACAGATGGATGTCACACTTCAGACCCTAGCACCAAAAGGACTAAACAGTAAATTAAACCACCCGAACAACATTTAAAAGACACAGACAAAAACTACAATTCGAATAATAACAACTGAACTACCAACAACTCCACACATCCCATTTACACACACACAATGTTTTTTATATATAGAAGACTCGATTGTAATGTGTTGGAAAAATAGTGACAATAATGGATAATCTATCACCTTTCAAAACAAAATGTGGTAGACATCAAAAATACTGTTCACTACTGATCTACCAAATATTTATGTCTCACCAAATTACACAAATTTTGCAATTTGTATCTCTATTCTCATTAGTACTTCTACATTTATGGTTATTTTTTATTTTTATTCCTCACAATCACTACTTTTTAGAGTATGACTATTTTCAAATTTATTTTTATAGGTTTTTATTTTTCTATCTATTTATGGATTATACTATTATTTCATTATATATTTTAAAAAATTATTACTATGATTAGTAGTTTTACTCTTATCTTCACTGTTTTTCATTTTTATGCACATTTTGATATTCCATGTTTTCAGTAATTCAGAGAATGAAGGCCTACCATACCTTATATCTACACATTAACTCCATACACACATACATCCACTCGATAACCACACACGCACACTAATACACACTCTCAACCCAGATACAAGCATGCACCAGTCACTATACAACACATGTCTTTACAACCACTAAGGGTCTATACATCAAATGACTAGATAACTACCTACCATAGAAACATCTAGATACAACCCCACCCACATCAATGGCAGATAAAAGACAGCCAAAACAAAAGCCATAAACAACACCTCTTGGACAACACACCCACCCACACACTCCAACCTACTCGACATGAATTTCTTCTCTCACTTCTAAAAGATGTGCTGATGATAAGACATCGAAACTAGTATGCAAAACGCAAACTCTTTCATACATATACTCCTGGTTTGTCTTAAATTTATTTGTACATCTTTATTACACACACACACACACACAAAAAAAAAACCCTGTTGTCAAACAACACAACAAAACTGCAAAAATAGAAGAGAAAATAAAAAAAAATAGTTACGGATAAATTGTTGACCAAAGATATATATGATAGGATTAGACCCATTGCTTCACAGTGTCCATGAATGTATGTCCTACCCAAAACACACAAAACTAATGTTCTGCTTAGTCCCATTTTATCTATGATTGGTTCAGCACAACACAAACTTGTTAAGTGGCTTTTGGAAATTCTGGAACTTGTTCTAAAGCTATACTCAGAAAACTGTATGATAGATTTGTTTTTCTTTGCCAAATTTATTCAAAATTCTGATATTAATCCTAAAGATAGCTTTATGTGTTCTTTTGACATCAGTAGTCTTTTTACCAATGTGCCTTTAGATGAGACCAGAGGGATCTGTGCTGATGCTTTATACCAAGGAATACTTGATCTCCCTCCTTTCTTTGAGGAAGTATTTATTGAACATATGGAGTTTGCCACCAAATCGGTGAAATTCAACAATGAGATATACTACCAATTGGATAGAGTTGCGATTGGCAGTTCTTTAGGGCCAGCTATAGCCAACATTTGTTATTTTCAAAACAGATTCTGAATTTAACTATTTTCTCCAAAAGCTTAACTCTTTACACCTGGCTCTCAAATATACCTTTGAAATGAGCAAAATAACTCCTTATCCTTTCTTGATGTTTTTTTAGAGAAATGTGATCTGGATTTCTTACCAGTGTATATCAGAAACCAGCCTGTACTGGCCTGTACATAGGTTGTGATTCCTTTAGCCCACAAAAGTTCCCTGTCTACCTAAAAATACCTTGGATTGGCAATATTTCCCTAGAATATGTTAGTCAAATAACAAAGTCCATCACTAGATGCTTCTCTGCTATAAATCCACATATAGTGTTTAATACCAGAAAAATCCTTCCATTCATTCAAAAGGATTGCGTACCTGCCACACAAAAAAGTTTAGTAGTTTATAAATGTATGTGCCTGTGTGATTCCAAGTATGTGGATCATACTTACCAGAAACTGGATAGCAGGATAAAACAACATGTATCTATCCAGCATTTGCCAAAAAACAACTGTAAAAAGAGAATGCCTCGCACCTATAAAGCTAAAACAGTTCCACAGCATGACTGTCATAGGCCAATACCTACTGGACAACACAGAATGTGCAGAAGCTTATAACGAGGATTGCTTCAAAATTATCAGTGTAGCAAGATCTTTGCACCTTAGTGTTTTGGAGCCAATCTGCATTAAAACCCAAAAGCCGGTACTGTGCAGACAGAAAGAATTTGTTTTTTCACTAAAACTATTTAACTGACTTTCTAACAATCCAAGACGTCATGATTTAAGACAATCTCGTGACATGATTTCAAATCTCCTAAACAATATTTTTTTCAAATCTGGATTACATCTGACATCTCCTTTGATAAGTGTTAGCAGAAAGAAGCTTTTCAGGAATTATTTTGTCTAGTGTCATAAATATATATATATGTTGTAATATATATGAGTATATATAATGGTTTCTATATATGTATATAGATAAATAGAGAAAATACAATGTACAAACAACCATAAGCCTCCTGTTGATTGACATTCACCAGTTATGAATTTTTAAAACATTTTGTTTGAAATGTGATTGGAAGGAGCCTGTTTGTTGAAAGATATTTACCAGACATCTGACAGAATCAACATTTTTCTGAGGTCACTTCTATTTTTCAGGTTTCAAGCATCTTTTGCTGTTTTTATTGTACAGTGATAAACTCTGAATATCCTTATCATGAGTCTAAGAGACATAAGTGATGACCCCTACAAGAAAAGGTGGACTTATTGGATATGCTACAGACTTAATTCAGCTGCTGCTTGCCATTATAGTATAAATCCGTCAAACATACAGTATATCAAGAATGAAAAGGAAATCCGGTGCGAAGCATCTGCATGTTGTGCGAGATTCTAATACCTCACATGTAAAATGCTACATTTATGTGGGAGCAGGATTGCTATAAAAAGGGAATCCTTGTTGATTTCCACATGATGAAAGAGAAGCCAAAGTCCTTATGATACCATAAAGGAAAGAGATGGTGAAGCATCTACCAGCTACATCTATGGATTTTCAAAAGTTATTTGCAGCCGCAGCACCACTACCCCCCCCCCCCCCGAACAGCAAGGGATAACTGTAGTTCATTATTCTTGTCTAAAAATACAAGTTGTAATGAACTTGTATTGTGTAACACCACTTTGTTAAACATAAAACAGTGTTTTATTTGAAGAATCTTAAGATAACTTTTCTTTTGAAAGGTTTTTTTATTGAAATCCATCCCAACATCTTATAACATCAGATTTCTCCCAACTGAAGAATTTATTGCAGAAAATTCTGAAGTTCCATTCTAAGCTCTCTTACAAATTTATCAAGCCTGAAAGTCAGACCATAGATGTGCTAGTTTGATCTCATCTTTACTTGCGTGAAGATCTAACAAGAGATGTTACTCTCAAAAATGAAGTTTTGGTATGTCAGCCTGTCAGTTAGTGACAGTCATCTATACTGGAGATGCTCACACATCTAATAAAAAGAAAATCTTGTAGTATCCTGCACTTGAATTTGTTTTGCTGGTAGATCTAAATATTTAACAATAAATCATCCCTTAAACACAATATCAGGTAAAAAGAAATTTTTGAGTTTGGAAAATCTTTACTCTTCACAATGAAGTTTCTATAAGGTTTTAAAATATTTTTTAAATTTTGATTATAATAAAATGATTCATGTGATAAATCAAACTAATACCTAGAAAAATCTTCAGATAATGTACATTTTAACTATTCTTATGTGCTGAATTCTAAATCTATGAAGGGAAATAGATGACATTACTATAAATAGTGAATTTTGTAATGTCAGAAAATTATATAAAAAATAAATAGGAATGATATTATTTTCAAATTTTAACATTCTGCAATAAAGAAATTTGTTGTAATTTATCTAGACAGAAAGCTCAATGGATCTTTCTAAAGATATTTTTTTAAAAGAAACAAATTATACTTTGTTCTACTACACATGAAAACCACAATCATTTTTATAGCGTAAACATATTATATAACTCCTTATGTAATTTTAATTCAATCTATGAATAGGTGTACATTTGTCTATATCTACACTCCCCACACCCAAATAATCTCCATTTCTTCCCTGACTCAACCACAACTAACTTCCTCTTCCTAGCTAAATTGTTATCCCTTCCACTAACACTTTAATTTGACCACTACTTTCCTATCCTACCTTCTAACCATCTATGCAGTTTCTATTTATTCTTTCCACCCACCAAATCACCATAGTAAGATCTCCTTCATTTAAATGTATAACTGCATAAGAACACTGAATAGATGACGTTTGCACACATGACTTAACTCCCACAAGTCTGCAGTTGTCTTATCTTAATTGCCTATCTACTTAATCAGAGTTCATCTAGCATTTCTGAATAAGTTTCTCATCAGCCTTTTAATGTCTATCGTTGGATTTAGACCCTCCAGAAGATACACCTGACTTCTTGAACATGGGCATTGCAGCGCCACTATTATCTGAACTTGTATAAATCATCACGTCATTATTTTTTAATATATATACACACACACAC
>VCCN01002794.1:43676-61715 GCA_006491835.1 Architeuthis dux | reverse complement strand
TTTAGGTCACAAATTATACACACTAAACCCAAAAGGGAAACAAAATTGTAAATCTTACTCAGATAGGAAAAAGGGTAGATGTTTTAAGCTGTAGGGCAAATAGATGACAATAAACACCATGGCATGTGGGGTAGGTTTTGAGTGGCATATTAGTAGTACCATTTAGGGTGGATATCGGTGTTGGCTTGTTGCACCACTGAAGAAAAGTCACTGCTGGGGCTAAGATTTCATTTTTTAAAAAGCAGATGATAGAAAAAAATTGAAAAGAGAGTAACTGTACTCTCATCAGCTGCTAGGGAGGAACAGAGTACAAAAAGAATGTTTATTGCAGTGTGTGTATGTGTGTTGATGCCGGGTAGGGAAGAGAGGGAGAGAATAAAAGGGGGTAAGAACCGTAAGATAAAGAATGGGCGAGGAGGAACTTAAATGACGGAGAGAGCTAGAAAGACATTAAAAGGATTATAGCAATAATAGAAATACACCAGTAGAGAAAGAAAAATAATAAATCTTCTCGTCTTCCCAATGTTTCTATTCTATTCTATTCTTAGCAGATAAGACTTAAATACATTGTTGTTGTCTATGGCTCCTTTTTTTTAATTCCCTTTTTCTTTATCATCAACTTCGTTCACATCCAGTTGGGCTGTTACTTTTTACTTTCTCTTTTTCGATCACACTTCTTTTGTAATTCCTCCTGTTCGTAATTTATTCTATTCTTTTTTGCTCCCCTATTTACCTTACACAATTTTCGTTCAATCTCGCTTTTTTTCTGCTCCTTAATATTTTGTAAATTTCTTTTCAATTGTTCATATCCCCTATTTTTCTTCCCTTCCTTTTATTCTTACCTGCACTTTGTAGTAGTCATTGTTCCTCACGGCCTTAAATAAATCGTCTTCTTTTCCCATTGTATTGTTTGCTGAGTAATAATATTACAACAGCACAGCTTTGCCGGGACGACTGAGAAAAACAAATAATATCATCCACTATTACTTCTTGCGTCCAATCCAATTCAGTTCAATCGCAGATGACAAGTAGTAGTACCAATAGTAGTAGTAGTATTGTAGTAGAAGTATCCACTGCTCGACCAGACTACTAAGTTGTCAGCATCAGTAATTTCTTACTCATCATCATCATTCTCTTCATCCGCGTCATTATCATCAACATTATCACAGGCCAATTTCTCCCTTTCCCGACAACTGTAAACTTGAACCGTGTTCACTTGGCTCTAGCACACTATGCAACTGATAATTTGCATAAAAGGGCGGGGCTTCGTGTGACGTGTCACGATTTCATTCGTCAACTCTTTCAATCGGCTGGGTTGGACTAGATGACGCGGAGAGACTCGATTGGTGCGCCTAATTAAAGACATCCATGAATACAATTGTCAATTATAGCAGAGCATTTCTTGGCAGATTGGCGCAACACAGTCTTCCTACACACATTTGTGCCAAACTAAACTTAGTAAATAGCAAAGGACTTGAAATTGTTGCATTATTGTGTACAATCATCCTACAAAGTAAAGATTTCAATGTTTCTTTCTTCTTAATGAAATAGACATTTTTTTAAATCAAATTTATTTATTTGGAAAAATGTAATGATGGAGAAATCATTTGCTTAAAATGCAAGTATCCACATAAGGTGAAAAGAAAGTTCATCTGATAAAGAATAATGCAACTTGTTCTCAAGGACGGCACGTCCATTAAGCAAACCTAGTCGGTCGACTAGGGCGCAAAGGTCCTGAAGCGTATTGCAAACTGAGAACAAAAAAGCGCAAATTTAAGTCTCACCTAGGGCACTTGAAACCCTTGCGCCAGCCCTGCTTGTTCTTTGTAAGCAAACAATGCTCATCGCTACTGTGTTCCTCAGTTCCTTCAGTTGCAATTCTAGAATCATCTTGTCTTTTTTCCTAACAAAGACCAGTTTGTGCTGATGGTACTTGAAGTCAACTTCCATCATTGATCTCAACTTCAAGAATTTCAAACATCAATCACCTTCCACAGCATTTGCTGTTGTAACTAAAGGGATTGCACAGTTTCTCAACCTTTTTTTCCACATTGACCCCTTTTGGTTATTCTTTAAATCTACCTACCCTACCTCAGCTCATTTTTCGCACCCATGGGTGCAATAATGCCTTTAGCCAAATAAATACCCACATTAAGTAGCTTGACAAGAAGAACATTGCTTTCCATCATGTAATGCCTCATCTTAGTTAAGCCAAGCAAATTTCATAATAAATTGTTTGCAACGGATTTTAGAAATTTCAGGTTCACCTACGTGTGCTTGCATAATGAATAAAATGATAATGGTGAGTGAAATTTATAATCAAAACAATTTTTTTTAAAAATGCATATTTTGTAATTCACCAAGTTTCTTGACTTTAACGACATAAAAAAAGATCGCCTTTTTTTCAAGAAAAATCTATTTTTATGTGACAATCTATCCCCACCCCAGCTCAACTTTCGCTTCTTTGGGGTCGATATTGCTCCTGTTGAGAATTACTGGATAAGAGCATAGAACTACAAAACACCAGATCATAGATTTATTCACATTTCTTTATTTAAAACAACTTGTTTATCTGCACTACTAAGTATCTACTATAATATTCTACATATTAATATGCTTATTTCTAATGATCTGCAGTGTACTTGGTACTTCCTACACTTCTTAAAAACACATAAGTCCAACTGTCACAAGTTATCTTACTACTCTGAGATCAACTAATGATTCTATTGAGATTGAAAAGCTCTATCTATGCAATTATAGTTAAGGTCCAAAGACAAAACTTTAAATAAGGTTGTAACATGCTCTCATGACAACCAGTATTTACAAACAATTTTAGGTTACTTTTCCAACAGCCAGAGCAAGGTAACATGTAACAGTTAAATTAGTATTAAACTGTTACTATAATTTATCATGCAAAGGAAAAGTATTTTAAATCAGAGAAAAGTATAACAAAATCCCCTAATCATGGACATTGTAATTTGTAACAGCTAAAATGTTACATATCATCAAACGGCATTCAACTATCATTAAACTTCGAAGGAATAGCATTGTAAATCATGAAGTCTATAGTTTAAGCCAAAGTGTCATGGTTAATATGGACAGTGCCAGACTAATTATGTAGCAAAAGTAGCATATGCTATGGGCCCCATATTTTTAAGGGCCCCATGCTAAATGCCTGCAAGCAATCAATTCCAATTCAGTGATTCTGTATTTGCTCTATTACTATATAACTATACTGCCTTCAACTTTTATGAACGACTGGGTGTTTAAGGTTAGTGATTTTAGCCACATATCACCTTTAATTGGGGTTATTATTTTAACACATTCATGGGAGTGTGGTATCTATGTGATACATATACAATACATGAATACAAAGGTATTTAAAACTGAATTCATAGCCACTGCACAAAGATCAAAATGAAAACAAAGTAATACTATTACTGAAATGTCAGACATATTTGTTGTATTAGCTGTATAGCAAATGAATGAATTGAATTACTTCGCTATGCAAATAAAAAAATGTAGGTGTTCTAATATTTATGTGCATTCTTTTAAATTTAGGGTCCCTTTATAATGTATGCTAAGATCTTGCACTAGCTGAATATGGCATTGAAAATGGACTCCTGTAATCAAGTTTTATATGTCTATTTGTACTTACCTGCTTGTAATGTGCATAGTGCTTTCTATGCTCCGCTAAAATATAGATTATACTGCCACATTAACTTACTACCCACAGATTCATTTCTTTTATTCAAGTCAGATAGAAAAAAAAAACTATGCTGTTCAATCACAATAAGCTGCAATGCTAAATTGTCATCAAGTTTGGAATATAATTGCTATGACCAGGATTTAGTTTACAACAACTTTTGTTTCATTTTGAAACATAATAGCATTGCAAAATCCCTAAAGTTCAATAGTAAGAAACTACAATGCAGATAAGAAGGAATATTTTATTATAAGGAATATTGTTTTTGTGAAATTGCTGAAAAATAAGGATAATGTTTTAATCATGCATTTATAAATTTGTAAATAGATAAACTGCTCTTTAAAACTGTAAATAATGATTTCTAGTTTCTATATAATTAACTAGCTAAAACCCACCCTATTTGGTGGTTTCCAGCTAGTATGTATATATATATATTGAATGGAAAGTAAGGGTTCAGTTTAGCATTATAGTTATATTGTAAATAGAACGCCTCTTTAAAACCCTTAAAAATTTTTTCTCAAAACTTTTTACTTCAAAACATTCCCATATGTCCATAGAGTATGCATGCCAAATTTGTGCCAAATATGGTTGAGCTGCACCAATGTTTAAGTGTGTGTGCATGTGTGGTGATACAGTGACAGATAAGGCCAGTTGTTTTATATAAATAGATTATAGTTACATTGTTAATGAACCCCTTTTAAACCTTTGAAAATATTTTTTGAAAAACCAAATAATCCAAGTCCTTCCCCTAGGTCCACTAAGTATGCATACCAAATTTGTTTGAACTGCACCAATGTTTAAGGGGAGGACACAGTAACAGACAGAGCCAGTTGTTTTAAATAGATAAGTATGCAGGGGCAGATCCAGGATTTTAAGCGGGGTGGGGGGTCCAATTTTCTTCCCTTTTTACTCCATCTGTTTAATTAGACAATAGATATAATACATTTTTGTTTTTAAGGTTGATTTATGATTACTTGGGATTATTTGGGTTTTTTATTTATGAAATTTCTTTATCTAGATATTTATAAAAAAACTTTTTAATTGTGCTTTGTCCTAGCAAGTGTGCCTGGTAGGAATTACTTTGTGTTCTATTCCTAAATTGTAAAGATCCTACTATTCAATCAATAGAAGATGATGCTGAAATCAGCATTCATGGGAAGTTCTATAAAAAGCTGATGTTTCAGAGAGTAAAATCCTCAGGTCTTATTGGACTACACAAATGTTAAACACAACAAAGATAAAGAGGTCCCTTTGCAATATAGCACTTAAAAATTGATGCAAATATTACATTTCTTCCACCTGCCTGAACCTATGGATATAAATCACTTCTTTAGAAAAAACTACACAATACCCGCAATAGTTTGGTCACAAATTCATGACAGAAAAACAATTCACACTTAATATTTTGTAGATAAAAGTCAACGTTTTTAGTTATTAATTATAATGACCATTGTTTATGGTCAAAATCTAATTTGTATATTGTTTTCCTTTTTCCTAAAAAAAATTTTGCAATCTTTCTTTGACTCCTTATACAAGAAACTTGGACAATTTTGATCAAGATTATAGAAAAAATGTTGACATATTCCCATATATACACGTATTTTCATTTTGATGATTTTTAAAAAAATCCTTTCATGGAATGAAAACAAATCTTTGACAATAGAAGAAAGAATTTTACAATCTACTTTGAACATAAAGGTTAAAAAGAATTTTAGGAAGTCTTTACTAAGAATCGACTTTGGTATCATATGAACCAATTAAAGTGCGGCTATGGCAGGATTTGTGAAGTTCTAATATTGCTACTGGCTTCTTATCTGTCCAGTTTCAATTTCCAAGTCTACAGGAAGTAGGTGAGTAATCAACATTTTTTCATTTATAAAGTAGCACATACATTCATCCATAGATTCATCCATTTCTTCCTTCTTTCCTTTGTTTTGATTAGACTTAACTAATCTCAGAGGGAATTGTTTGAGTCAAATCAGAGCTGAAACCTTTTTTTGTAATAAATAGAAATTATCAAACAGGTCTGGTTAGTCACTCAATATAAACCATCATGTGACCAACGTTTTTTGACAGCATGCTGTGTTGGGACTGATCAATTAAAAAATTGGATCATTAAACAGTCCGAATCATTAAAAAAAAACAAGCGTGAATGCTGCCAAACACAAACTAAGGGACCAATTTAGCATAAACTTACATTGTAAAACTAGGGGGGGTAAAAAAGAGAAGTTTTTTCTAGACATAATAAGGAGTAAATGTTTACATTTTCAGCCCTCTAGCTCCATCAGTGTGGCCTGTATGCATGGCACACACATAGCCAGCTATAATCATTTAAAAACTGAAGAAACCTATGTTGAGAGTTTTGGTTGATAGTTTCTAATAAAGTTCAAACATCTTTCCATTTTAACCACATTCGCAAAAAAGAAACATTTTCTTCATTTTGATCTTTTAGCAGGCATTGAGAAAATAATTTTGTCCAGTATATTGAAAATAAAATACATATTTATATATTTAGCCTATTGTAGATTTTACAAGTGCAAGACTGTTTACTAAAGAAAGAGCATAACAATATTTCCATGAATGATATGTAATGTTAGAAAGTTATTGAATTTATTTGGTGGTTTAATACACATATATTTCCTGGAAAAATAACAACATTTTAGTTGCTCCCCACCCCCCCTGCTTGGGCAACTAAATTTTTTAAAAATTATCTAGATAAAGAAATTTTAGAAATATAAACACAAATAATCCCAAGTAATCATAAATTAATCTTAAAAACAAAAAATTATTATTTTGTTTTTCATCTAAATAAGATGTCTTTTGTCTTATTCGTTATAATTTTTTTTAATTTGTTGGTAAGATGAAAAATGCCTGATCACATATCATTTTCTTGTCTTTTATTAATGGTTGTAATTTGTTCCTTTTTCTTTGCATATTCATGTGTACAAGTAAGAATACATTTTCCATTGACCTGAAGCTTTGGAATTATTTGACCTTTAACAGTTGGACACTATTATCAACAATGGAGAAGCAAAAGTCAAAGAAAGCATACAGATGAGAAAGAGAGAAAGCATCATGAACACAGAAAAGGACGGACAGCACTTATACTCAAAGGTAATTTACTAAAACTATCAGCAGAAGAAAATGTGAAAAAATGATAAAAATGGCAGACAGCTTCATTGATTCTGTCAAATAACATAAAATCTGACTGTAAAGAATAACAATGCAAATTGAAGACCCACAATCCATGGGCGTATGTGGGGGAGCAAAAGGGGCATTTGACACCCCCCCCCCCACCGCTGTTGATTAGACCTTCTCACCGAGGGCAAAGTCAATAAAGGATAATGGTGCAATACAATTGCTTTATGTAACACCATTAATATTCTCATATAAAATGACTGTATTCACTGGTGCTCGCTCCATCATGTCACCCCAGAATCAGGTCATGCACCTCCGTCAACGGTCAAGTGCACCATCTGGCATTTGGATCATACAATAGGTTGTACTTGCTTACACTGCAAATGGTGTTGAGTGCAACACCTTCTCTACGGGTCGAATGTCTATCGTGTAACAGGGTTGCAACCAAGATATATTCTTTTGCACCCCACTAGTTTTTTCCCCTGGAAATCTTTTTTCAGTGGACACCCATGCCACAATCTTTAAATGATATGAAGAAAGTACAGAAATTGAGGTGCCTTTTGAAGATGAAAAAGGAGTTAGATGAGAAGACCTTACCAAATAACTCATGCTTCTCTCTCCTCTCTTTCTATCTACCCCCTCCCTCTCTCCTCTTCCCTCTCCCCCTCACTATCTCCTAGCAATTCTTTCAGACAACAAAAAGAGGATTGTAGTGAAATAGTGAGTTCTTGTAATGATTCCTGAAACCAAGTCAATGTGATTTATTGTTTATATTGTTTCTGCAAGCCATATAATTCCAGCAACATATCATGTAACAGCAAAGGTTTAGCGGTTTTAGAGGGGCAAACCAGAAAAACAGACACAAGATTGATCCATGGGACCAGTCATAAACTTCTGCTGCCGTCTGTTGTAATTAAGTAAGCTTTACTTACATCAGCATCTGTGGTAGGGTTTCCTGGAAAAGTCATTGATTCTTAAATGCTGATGTCAAACTGGAATTGCTTCTATCATGAGATGCTTAAGCAACTTTTCCAGGCTCCTTACTTAACAATCTCCCCATTAATATCATGGTAACATTCCAACGACTAAATCAGCAGCGGATCCAGGGGATTTTGAGGGGGGATCCAAATTTAATTTTAAAACTCCATCTGTCTAATTAGACAATGGATATAATAAATCTTTGTTTTTAAGGTTAATTTGTGATTACTTGGGATTATCTGGATTTTTTATTTATAAATTTTTTATTTTAAATAAATCCCATCTTTAATGATGTTTTGATGATGTTTTGAAAATGTTTTTCCTATTTGTTGATGATTTTGTTTTTTTCTTCTGAGAGATAAAACAACATATCATGGCTGCCGAAAGTGGGGAAGAGGGCTGAGGGGCCCCCCTATTAAAGTTATTGGCTCCACCCAACACGAACATCAATAGAATTCTACCACGTGAATATTTTGTTAAGCTAACTTCCGTGTAGGTGTATTATTATGTGCTAAAATATGGCCATAAAATCGCTAAAAATGGTTAAAATGGCCAATCATGTTCAAATCAAGGATTACCCAAATATGTTTATGAAATAATTTAAAGATCTAATAGTACCATTGTAGTAACCGCAAATAAGAAAAATTAGAATCGCTATAAATTTAATAATTATTATTTTTACAAGTCATGCATACAGAGGTGAGAGAGAGAGAGTGAGAGAGTGAGAGAGAGATATGTCCACAGATATAACTATTTTGTACATGATATTTAATATAAATAGAGAGAGAAAGTGAGAGATTCGAATACAGACTTTATCAAGTCTTTTGAGTATTTATTACTGTTATATTTCTTCGATTGAAGTGTAAAGTTAAGTTCAAGTTTAATTACTCTTTTGACCACCATTTTTTAAATAGGTAACGAAAAACTTTTGATCACCCTTGTAAACAAACTGTCAAAACTGGTCAACACACATCATTGATGTGGTTTGCCGGTAAATTTCATGCACTGAATTAAAACAGCCTGAATCCACATAATAATTAATGAAAATTTGTTTTTCTGAGGTTTTTTAGACAAATATTTGAACTTTTCTAGGAAAATAAGAAAAAAACATAAATTGCTCTTATGCCTTTAAAATATCTCCTTGACTGGACCGTGACTTCTGACCACCTTTTTATTTAGTTCCCTTAGACTTCTATGATATTCTAATGATGAATTTTTTGGTGCTTTCATTAAAGTTTTTTTTGGTGTGGGGGGGAGTGTGTGCTCACGCAAAAGGTGACAAATATTAAATTATATTTTCCTCAGAGACTTTCGAATATTCAAATTTGGAAAGAAACTCTTTATTTTAAAATTGTTTACCATCCGATTTCATTCATTTGCACTACATGTGACAAGCGTGTTGTAAATACCTACATTGACACTAGCTCTTTGTTGCATACTAGCAAGAATATCTATATTGGAGTATTATCAGAAATGGAGAATGCCAAATATGCCTTCGAATGAAAGAAAAAGAAAAGAAAACAGAAATCTACTAAACAAGCCAGCCAAAATTGTTGGTCGATTACATCCATTCTAAATGCCATGGAAGTTTCTACCACCAGCAATAAAGAAGATCCTTGCAGATTCAAATGTCTGGAGAGAAACCTTTAAAAAAGTTTCCTTGGTTACACTATGATGTGAATTTGGATGCCGTATTTTGTTATACCTGCATGACTGTGGAGATGAAAAATCTAAAAACAAAAGTTACAATAAAGACAAGGCTTTTATAAACCGTGGATTTAGGAACCGGAAAAAAGAGACAAGAGCTTATGATGATGTAACTGATGTCAAAACATTTTACAGACATATTTATTTTAATGCCTCTTGTAACGAAATAGACCCAGATCATGTTACCGGTAGCCGTTGCTGGCCAGAGTTGAATTTGTGTTAACCTGCCTACGTGACCAAGTGGAGATTCGGGTTACCAAAAAAAACCGTTGAGGATTTGAAAAGGGGGAGGAGCGTATGACCATTAGCATTATATAAAGGCTAGATCGAAACAGAAAGTTGGCAGTTGGGGTTGGGAGGCAGTTGGGGGTCGAGGGCCTAGCCGGCGATTGATGTGATGCACTACCAAACAATGGTTGATTATAGACCTGGATGGGTGGCTATATGGCGAGAGATTAGGACAGAGACAGGGGCCTTGGTCGCAGCGATGATGAATGAGTTGTTTTTGGAGAGAGGTTCGGTAGACAAAGTGTTAATGGATAACAGCACTGTGTTTAGATTGGAAGTGCTAAAGGAGACGCTGAACAAGTGGAATGTGAAGCATTATTTCAGAGCTGCATATCGACTGAGTGGGAATGGAGAGGCACTACAGAACGATTAAGGCCATAGCTGAGAGGGGACGAATCTCGCCCCTCGAGGCGGTCTATTGGTATAATATGTCGCCCCAGTCAGGACAGGAAGGGGGGGTCGGTGCCACAAAGAGTGGTTTTTAAGTACGAGTAGAGGCATCCACTAGTTACACAAGTAGCCTCTGACGAAGGGATGGAACCCGCATTCATCCAAATTGGAGTGGAGGTGTGGGTAAAACCACCCAGCACTCGCTGCACGTCACAATGGACATTTTAGACGTACAACGGATAGTCAGTTCGTCTGACAGTGAAGAACAAGGGCAGGGGGCTCAGGCCAAATCTCTGCGAATATCAAGAGAGGCACCCCCCTTGTTGGGCATGTGACTACTTCTGCATTGAAGCGTGCACGCGAGGAAGATGTTACATCACAAAGTGAGAAAGAAGGTAAGCGAGTTTGTCATTAGCCAGTACACAACAAAACATTATAGAATATAACTCAACAATTCAAGAGACTTATTCAATTATTTAATAAACAAAAATAAAAGTAATATAACCTCCACATACTAGGCATAACACTTATTTCATTTTGCAAACATTGACAATGATACATCAATCCTGGCTGTCTGGGTTGGGATTGAACAATCCTATTCATCTGAAAATCTAAAATTATCTTATACTCATGAACAAGCAATGTTTACAAGAGGAAACTCCTTCCTCTTTAGATGATGCAGTCAATTTACAATCTGAGTAAATTGATGACATGCTGAGAGACAAAACTGTACCTTTCATCTGACAGACATTAGATTTTTGTACCATTTAAACAGCATAAAAAAATCAACCATAGGGCATCAGGTGCAGATCCAGAGGTCCAGGGGGTCCGGATCAACACCCACCGCCCTGCTCAGGCAAAGCAAAAAGTTTTTTTTAAATATCTAGATAAAGAAATTTTATAAATAAATAGTAATCATAAATTAACCTTAAAAACAAAAAGTTATCATATCCATTGTCTAATTAGAAAGATAGAGTAAAAAAAAAATGCCTGCACAAAATCCTGGATACAACCCTGGGCATATGGATGAGAAATATTTGCATGAATTTTTAATGGTTCCATCTTGACTCTGAAAATGACAATAGTAAACTTATAAGATCTGTAGAAATTTCACAGTGCATCTTTGCAGTTTAGGAATTGAATAGACATTAGTTTTAATCGTACACAATATTGTAGATTTTACAAGAATACAAAATACAGATCACAGTAAGAATAAAGTAAAAAGATTGGCCAAGCCATTTATGACCTTCCATTAGTTCTAACTAGCAGAGTTACCTGGCATTCCCCAGGGAAAAATAACTTCAAATATAAAAACACAAATGTTATTTTCTAGACATAATAATGAGTAAATGTTAAAATTTTCAGCCATCTAGCTCCATTGGTGCAGCATGTATGCATGATACATACATACATACATAGCCAGCCAGCCAGCCAGACCAACTTAAAAACTGAAGAAACCTATGTTGACAGTTTTGGTTGATGGTTTCTAATAAGTATAATATTTAAATAGCTGCTTCTAGGCTTGAATCAGATTTGTACAAATGTGGCTGCTTCCAAGTCATTGTAGAGGAGCTATGATACGGCACAAAGTAAATGTAGTAAATATTATATAAAAAGTTTTACCAAGTCATTGCTGAACTCATATTGTTATGGGTGTGTAAAGCATAAAAGTTCTCTACGCCTGCCTGGTGCTTTGATCATACCTACCATGCCCATGTAAAGAACCAACATTTTATATCAGATGAACCATTCCCCTTTTACCCTTACGTAACTTTGATAGAAACTCACATTTTATGTTTGCTGTTTTCAAATTTATCTGAATGTTGTCAGGCAGAAATTGAGATTTTAAATAAAAAGAAAAGGTTTCCCTTTCTAATTTTTGGTTCCAGCCTTCATCTTAAATTAGGATATAGAATCAGAGGGATTTGATTTAACTACTCTCAACATCTGCATACATTTATGGTGTAGATTTTATAAGTATTCTAGCAAAATTACATGAATATTTTTTTTATTCATGTAATAAAAGATAGAAGAGAAAAGAATCAACAAAATGAAAATCGGGAGACCTGTTAATTTTTATAATTTTCAAAATGATAATGCTTTATCTAACAAGATTTATGATGTTTTCATATAATGAGACATGCTGCCTCGATATAGCTGTTCGTATTGGCTGATGTTGATTTTGGTTGGCTGATATTTGTCTGGCATACCCACACATACACGTCAGATCTTTAGAAGGCTATACTTTTGAACATTCAGTAGGGATAGATAGAATACTCCATTGCAAGCCCAGCAATTATTTTGAAATGACTGCTCCTAAGTTTATCTGTCCTTAAGTACAACACATAACTAAAATGATTAGTTAAATGACTAACATCATTAATCATTGAACTGTATCCCCCACCCCCACAGCAAGTTTTATAGGTGAGGATACCAGCAGGAAAGCAGCCACACCTTGATGCTGATTGGGGTAATGGTTAGGCCTCATCACCCCCCCCCCTCTCTCTGACTGATGAGTTTTGACATAAGTAAACATCAGTGTTATGTTTCTTTCCTTGCCAAAGAGGATATGATCAGAATAAACTTGCCAACCAACCAAACAGAGAACAGGCCAACCAACCAATAAATAAAGCCTTACCAACAGCCGTTAGCAATCTGTCTAAAATTATACTGTTTTCAGTTTAATGTAGTGACTAGCAGTAACCCATGGAAATTCCACAGTTTAAAAAATATCAAACTATAAAAAAAAAGTCAATTTAATACTTAACTCTATTGTTCTCAAAATTTGACAAAGAATAAAAAGATTTCCTTCCAATCGAACCCAGTGTTGCCAAATATGGTTTGTTATTTATAGCTAAAACTGTCTTTTAAAATGGCTAAAATCAGCTAGATTTTTCCATTTCCAGCTAACTTATCAAAGAAAATAACTATATATTATGACTCCAGAACAAATTATTAATAAAAATTATACATTTACTTTTATTGCACTTAATCGGCTATCGTAGATTTTTATTGGCTAAAATGGACAGAAATCGGCCAGGAGGTTCCATGGGTCTGATTCTCAGTATGAACGAAAAATGTGGAAATTAGGACAAATTTCCTTGTTTACTCAACAGCTAATTCAGAACACTCTAAGCTGTATGATTAGGGTTGAAGTATCCCTTCAGTGGACTTGCATCCTGCCAAGGGGGTGGTCATACAAACTTGTGAGAATAATGTCCTGGTCTCGACCAGATTTGAAACTTGCAAGGATCACTAAGCAGATGCATGCAACACAAACCAGGGTTTTGTCACCGGCTATTTATATTCTATTGGGAGTTGTCTTTCAAGAGACAGATACTTTTACCATGCAAGTGTTTTAATATTTTAATCGATAAGAAAAAACTGACTGATAATGCTCTTTATTACTGAGCAGAATTAGTTGCATCTATCATTTCCATTACCATGCAAGTGTTTTAATATTTTAATCATAGTTGTAGCAAAAAAATGGGCTGTTACCTTCCACTTTCTATCTTTTGTGATGAAGCATATAACACCACACCGATTAGATAAGAAAAGACTGACTGATAATGCTCTTTATTACTGAGCAGAATTAGTTGCATCTATCATTTCCATTAATGAAATTCAGATGTCAGACTGTATAAAGGAATAGAAGTCAGTAAACAGCTTTTTAGAGAGAAAGACACATATTAGATTTTAAATAAGTGCAGACTACAATACATAATGGTCCTTTCCAACAATGAATCCAACAGTATTTGTTCTTCATCATTTCTTTTAAACATCAATTTAAAAAACGTACCTGACAAAAGATAAAAATGAAATTTTAATTTTAGAATTCATAATTTTTGGACTTATGGACTAAATGATAAAGTGAACATTGTTTTAATTTATCTCTACTGATAGAAACAAAATGCCAATGCTGCTTTCAACAAAAACTTGTGTTAAATAGTTAAATGAAGACTACTCTCACTTCTACTGTGATTTCACCTCCTGCCACTTCTGTTCGGCTGAAGGCCAGTGTGTATAAATGGTCGGAAGTTGAGTGATGTCAGTGATGCTCCATTTGGTGAGTCAAGTCTAAGTCATTCTGAATGACACATAGTGGAAGACGGGTATTACAGTTCAAGTAATCAGACATTTATTTGTTACAGTATCAAAAAGATAGATAAATATATGTTTACAGGGAAACAAGTGGTGTCCAGTAACAGTTCATTACCACCTTTCCCACATTATAACATATGGTGACTAAAAGAACAAAAGATTGTTTATGATTTACCTAGATTTCTATTGAGTGACTAACCAGACCTGTTTCTAAGTTCAATTCAATTTGGGAGACTGAGATTATTTCATACATTGGATGTGGAAGGAGACACATAGTTATAGCATCATTCTTCTAATTCTTTGTATTGCATCAGTTTTTCTTGGGACTGAATGCTGGATATTTCAGGTTCATGTCTTTCCATTAAGTGGAAATGATTCTGACAACCATGATTTGAAACCATTTTGTTAGTCTCATCTTATGTCCTATTCATTTGGCAATTTAGCAAAGACATTCATATTCTAATATAGAACATATAAATAACCTTTATCCTACAATCACTTGTATTCCGGTTGACATTCAACATAGATAAGTCATATTGAGCAATCACTCATCTCTGATCTCTGTATCCAATCATCTAAAAGATGGTTGTAATAATCAATATGAGGCTAGGTATAAATCATAGTTTAGACTTATATTGAAGTATTAATCAGAGAATGCATGAAAATTGTAATAATATTTGGGATAGTCGCAATATAACAGAATTGGTCATGGAATTTTACTGAAAGAGTAAAAAGAAAGAATTAAATTTGTTTTAAGATTATTGCTGTCTTATTGCACAGAAGATTTGATATGTTTACTTAGTTTGTGTAACTTGGCTCATTACTGGCAGTTAGCATGAGATGATGACATATCAAAGCTGTTTTGAGGTAATTTTTAGATGCACAAGCATCTCTGGTACCAATGACCATCATTAACTGACTAACTGACAGGCTGACATACCAAAACACTCCCACCACCTCTCGTTTTCTCCTATATATGTCTGAAAGTGCAAGGGAGAGAACTTGTGTTAACTGTGTGTTTGAGAGATCGAACTAGCGCATCTATGGTCTGACTTTCAGGCTTATTTAAGGGTAATATTTACATTTTCTTTTTCATCTTCTTTACATCTTTACATCCCATTCAGGCTCTCTTCTTCATTTTTATTCTTTCTGAAGGAATTTAATATAAACTACATTATATTTCATTAAGGTAAAAAGTAGTCATAAAAATTTAAATAATGATTTATAATGTATTAAATACAGTAACTACCAGAAATGTAAACAAACGACCGGAAAGAAGAGTAGGTTTAAGTGCGTTATTTTGAGCTTCCCAGTTAAGGCTCGGTGGCATAATTGGTAAAGCAGACCAGGCAAAACGGTGCTTCCGCTGGCAAGGGGATGTGGGTTCAAGTTATTCTTTATTTTCTGATCAACACTATTTGCCCACTGCCGGAGGGTTATCAGTCTGAGCAAAAGTTGCGATAAAAAGCAACTAATAAAATTTAAGATGAAGGTAAAAATTAAATAATAATGATTTATAATACTTCATCTAACAAAAATAAAAATGGAGAGATACATTTTATTTCCTTCATTTTTTCCAACATTAACAGAAATAGACTAATTTCTTTCTTGAATTGAATATTTCAAAGTCTAAATATCTGGGTGGAACTTTCTCCATTGATTGCACACGCAAGTTTGGCTTAATAGTTAAATGTATAGAAATGAAGAATAAAAGGAATAGCTTTCTATGTGAAACATTTGGCAATAGTCTTTACTTCACATTCACTGAGATGGAAAATTCAGAATAAAATGTCCTCTATTGTGTTTAGTCTAGTATTTCTGAAATCCACTCTAACCAGAGATTATAACTCTTCATTGAAAGTAGGTTTGTGCTTCTTGGCAGTCTGTATTCTAAGATGTCAATGGATACTGGTATTTAATGTTCTAAAAATGGTCACCTTTTATTATTGTGAAAAAGCATTGTATTTCTTAATTTTTTAAATGGTTATTATTGTCAACAGATATTTCTGTATATGCTGGACTATAAGATGAATGGTTTGCTAGGGTATTTGGAGGACTACCCACTCACTGCAATTCATCTAAGCCCCATAACTGTCCATATCTAGCTTCGGTAGACAGTCCCTTTCTTCTTGATAGGTTATGATAGCTATATTTACCCATTGATGAATTCTTAGATAAGTTAACCTCTATAATTAGCAATAAAACTTGAGTATCATATATGTTACAAGTACAATACCAATTGCTAAAATTATTTGAAAGTAGAACTAAATACTCTGTACTTTAGTGAAAGTGTGGTCACATGTCTCACCAATTCAGTATCTAAGTTGAAATTTTTAATGTCACAGCCAATAAACTAGAACTTATTTAGGCTATACAGACATGTAGCATTGAGTGCTTTCTATGTAAGCCATAGTTATACACTTCCTATACATGACATGCATGTTTGAACTTTAAACCCATAATCTATTGTTCCAATAGCAAGCATTCACAGTTTCAGACTTCCAGGCTGTGAGCTAAAACTCTGCTCCCTAATCCTATCTGTATGTACAGATGTGACATATGGGATAATTTTCTCGATACCAAGAGCCATGTGAAGGTAACCTACATAACTATCTAATTGTCTTTCTTACTTTCTCTTTGCCCCTTATAATTACCCTATTAAATGAAAATTGTCCTTTTCCTCTCTAAAAATGTTCCTTTGGGTCAGTAGCTTCCAGGTTTCTGCTCTGGTTTGAAAAGCAATTATTTTATGTGAAAAGTTAAGAATTAATGCTATTGGTATAAGTAAACTTTCTGGCAGAATATTATACAGACACTACTGATTTCTGCTAGGGTAGATGTTATGGTGTTTATCTGATAATGCACTTCATTCTTTAATCTTTTAGTCTACCTAAATACTTTCAACATAAACTTTTTTAAAAAAGGAGTTAGTTCAGTTGGTCTTATCCAACCCCCAAAATAACTATTTTTTAAGATCAAAGGATGATAATTTAGTTCAGGTCAATTTAAATTTCACTACTTGATGAACTTGAAGACATTTGTTAAGTATAAAGAGTAAAATAATAATGTTGATATGAAATTAACTGGTTTGAGTTTGAGACCATGCACAGGTATCTAGACTTTGAACAACTCTCTTATATTCTCTAATCTTTAAACCCAGACACAAATTTAGAACATGAATTATCAACAATTGTGTGCAAAAGTTTTCGGCCACTTTTCATAAATTATAGTTTTTATAAATGCCTTATTTACAAGTAGATGTTTGGAACCATGCTGCTACCAACCGTTTATAAGTTATGATTCTATATACCATTATCAGTTTTTGTTCAAATGGTGGAGGAAAGATGTTGTTTAAAAATGGCCCTGCAAAGGTGTTCATCTACTTTATTTGAGCTAAATTATATAGTGTTTTAAATCAGAGAAAAGTTAAACTTTATGCACATCTTTTTCAGAGTGTTTATGTGGACCAATTGGTAAACACAGTTAATATTTTGTGTGGTTTCCCAAGAATCCTTTACTTTTAACATTACCTTTACCATCTTGAGATACCATTCTTCATGGCTGAGCTCCCACAACTCTTCAAGTATAGTATTATTTTATATTCCTTAAAAAATCTGACTTCACATCAAAGAATTTTCTTATTTTGACTGTTTTTAATCTGTTTAAATTAATCATTTACTCATTTTTCTATTTGTATTTGGAAAGTTCTACTGTCTCAGACACATGACAGG
>VCCN01002794.1:11005-22454 GCA_006491835.1 Architeuthis dux | reverse complement strand
TCCCTCACATCCACAATATAACATATATATATATATATAGATTTTTTGTATCTTTGTTTCTCCTTGGTGGTCTCCATGTTGATAGTATGAAAGGACAGAGGTTAATATGCATTCTCATTTAAAGCCCATTTATCAAATAAAAACTATATACTAAGACTCCAGAACAAATTACAAATAAAAATTGAACATTTATTTTTATTAAAACTTACCAGATTTGTATTGGCTAAATTGGAAAGAATCAGCCAGATCTAGTTGGAAAATGGCTAATTTGGCCAACCTGGAAGAGCATTGAGTGTGGCACCCCCAGCCCACCCACCTTTGGTATGCCCCTGTCTGAGACAAAGTTCTTCAACATGTTGCTGAGTTGTGTACCTAATACATCTCTAGAATCTTTCTTTGCAGAAGAGTTTTTATATATTTTGCTTTTTTAAATTCAAAACTTTTCACAGCTGCAGGTTTAACTGAAGACAAACAGCTTTTGATTAATATTGTGGTTGTTTTGTAATTTTCTTTATTGGGGTGGAGCAGACAAACAACAGTCTCAAGTATTTTACTCATAAACAAAAGGAAAACACAGGAAACTTGAAGAGTACTTGTGAAGATAGAAACAGAATGAGATAGATAGATAGATTGATAGATAGATAGAAATAGGCTGAGATAGATTGATAGATAGATATGAATATACTGAGATAGATAGATAGATAGATAGATAGATAGATAGATATGAATAGACTGGGAGATTGATAGATAGATATGAATAGGCTGTGAGATAGATAGATATGAATAAACTGAGATAGATAAATAGATATGAATAAACTGAGATAGATAGATATGAATAGACTGAGATTGATAGATAATGAATAGATAGAGATATGAATAAACTGAGATAGCTTGATAGATATGAATAGACTGAGATTGATAGTATGAACAGAGAGATAGATAGGGTGTCCGTAAAAAAGTCATAGAAAATAAGTCACAATTTAGGAAATAAATGCAAGTAAAATATTTAGTAGCAAATGGAAGAATTTATGTAAATGATTAGGCTTCAATGAACATCAGACAATGTTAAACCAATAATGTATACAGGTGCAGATACAAGGGACCCCACTTACTTGGGCAAAGGACAATTGAACTTTTTAAAAAAAATATCTAGATAAAGAAATTTTATAAATAAAAAACCCAAATAATCCCAAGTAATCATAAATTAACCTTAAAAACAAACATTTATTAAATGGATGGAGTGAAATAAAAATCCGGGATCCACCCCTGTTGTGAGCAGATGTGACAGCAAGTGTTGGGATTTTCTGCTGAGTTGCTGTGTAGCTTTAAAAGATTTAGCATTAAGCTTTAAACAATTGTTTTTATTTTATGCACATCTTCAGCTATTTCAGTTTCCCACTTCACAATGTCAATATCAGATTGAATCAATTTTATGCACATCTCCAGCAATTTCAGTTTCTCACTTCACAATGTCAATATCAGATTGAATCAATTTTATGCAAATCTCCAACGATTTCAGTTTCACATTTCACAATGTCAATATCAGATTGAATCAATTTTATGCACATCTCCAGTTATTTCAGTTTCTCGCTTCACAATGTCAATATCAGATTGAATCAATATTAAAAGTTACTGCATTAACAACAAGTTTGCATGAAGCATACATAAAGAGAAATAAATCTTATATGTCTGGAAACACTGTATAAAAAGAGAATGGAATAATTACATCTACTAACAAGAGTGCATTATATATATACTAGTATACCCTTGCTGTCAAAAATTGAAAGTAATTTGCAATTGAAATTATGTAAATTCTCAGAATATAAAGAGGTGTGAACTGAGAAATTGTCACAGAAATCAAATATTATTGGGTACAATCTTCTTTATTTTACAAAAAAAATGAAATAATGAAAGTCATCTGTTGCATGAAAATATGATAGGGATCAACCAACCAACATTCAGTTTATTATACAAGTAATACATACATATATATATATATATATATGTTTATAGTGTGGATGTGAGGGAATCCAACAGAATGATGGGTATGGTTAGACAATGTGGAAAAGGAAAAAGAGTGAGAAAAGCTTGTTACATCTCAAACATGTTTATTATCACGAGGATAAATCTTTATGCATTTCGTCGTGACTAGCAGGACTTCTGCCATGTTCAACTTTCTTCTGAAGACGTCGCTAGCCGCGACAAAATGCATAAAGATTTATCCTCGTGATAATAAACATCATTTAAACAATGATACTTTCAGTGGCAATGATGATGTATTTGAGGATGATGAGAAAAAATGATATGGGTTATTGGAATTTTTCAATGCTCAACAAAGAAAATTAAGAAAGTCACTCAAAGAAAGAGTTACTCTTCTATTGCTACATTTTTTCTGCAAGGTTGTGGCCAAAGTAGCCTTATTTGTCTTTCTCCTGCAATCTGTCTGGTGTGGACAAGACCCAGGGCAATGGTCCAAGGGGATTAGATAGGATATCCTCTATACATAGACTGTGCCCTCGTGACATCACTATGATATATCCAAACAAAGACCTGTCTGCTTTCAAGATGATTGCCCTCCCATTTGATTTCACTTTTCTTATACATATCACTGAATGTTTTCAGCTTGTTGGTTTTCATTGGGTAATGGAATTTCTTTGCTGGTGGGTCTTCTTCTAGACTCATTCTTGAAGGTTGCATAGCGGTGCTCAGCAATCTCATATGCCTTCATCAGGTTGGAGGCAATGTCCTTGGGGGTCTGCCTTTGCCGTAGAGATGCTAATGAAGTCCTGCTCTTCTGCAAATGGGTTGACTCATCCATGTATGAGACTAACCACTACTGAAACTGCTTTGTCATCTCTCTAGATTTTTGGCTGCTGACTTGACTATATCTGCATGAAACCACTTATAGTCCATGAGCCAGGACTCAAAATTTGGATCACCGGTACCATCTGGGGGGAATAGTTCTCAGAGTGATTTTTGACAAAGTATACACCCCTAGTGCTAGAAAATATGTGATAGCATTGCAGCAGTTGTAGCTTTCTGTATGTTATCACTCAATTTATAACCCCCATGTCAAAACACATTTTTCAAAACTATACATAGAACAGACTAAAGCATTCTACTTCATTCAAACTGATGGTTCTCTCTTATTGACCCATTCTCTCTGAAGATCTGTGGAAATATAGCTGAACTGATAACCCTGCGAAAAGACTTTCTGGAGCACCTCCATTACAACAATGGAGAGCTCTCCGCATTCTAGATGTCATACATTGACATGGTAGAGAGCGTAGTACTTGGCCTTCTGCGCACCTCTTGTGAGGGGGACTTGGAGTTGCACCTCCATGTTGTAAGATGATCCCTTGGTGCTTTGCCTATGATAAGCTAATTATGCCAGGTATCTGTCCCCTTACTTTGCTCAAATGATGAACCTCCTAAAGAAAAATCCCTTTGTGTATAAGGCCTTCAAAACGGGCCAATTCTCAGTGCAGTCAAGTAACAACCCCTTTGAGCGGATCCCTGTGGACCAAGCTACTGAAGTTGCAATTAACAAAGACACACAGACTCCTGAAAACATTCAGTGATATGTATAAGGAAAGAGAAGTGAAATCAAGTGGGAGGGCAATCATCTTGAAAGCAGACAGGTCTTTGTTTGGATGCATCATAGTGATGGCACAAGGTCATAGTCTACTCATAGAGGATATCCTATCTAATCCCATTGGACCATTGCCCTGGGTCCTGTCCACACCAGATGGATTGCTGAGAAAGGCAAATAAGGTTACTTTGGCCACAACCTTGCAGAAGAAATGTAACAGTGGAAGAGCAACTTCCAGGAAACTCTGTTACAGTGGTTGGAAAATTATTATGATTATTAGATTTCCATACTTTCATAACCTAAGTATGGAAAGTAATCTTTCATTAAATATATTCATTTTACAACCAAATGGGGTCTAGATTTAGGCCGTGTTGAACTCCACATTTGAATTATTTTTAGAAATAGTCAACTGTCAACATAGGTTTCTTCAGTATTTAAGTTGGTCTGACTGGCTAGATGGCTATCTATGTATGTGTCGAGCATACTGGCTGCACCAATGGAGCTAGAGGGCTGAAAATTTAAACATTTACTCCTTATTATGTCTAGAAAAAACAGTTTTCTTCAAAATTCTCCCAAATAGGTTTTTATTGGGGGCTCAATTTACAATGTAAGCTTATGCTAAATTGGTCCCTTAGTTTGTGTCCAGCAACATTCACACTTGGTTTTTGAAAATTCAGACTTTTTTAGTGATCACTGCTAAACGAAAGACAAGAGAAGTAACATATTCATTGATCACCCCTAACATGGCATGCTGTCAAAAGACATTGGTCACATGACAGTTTCTATTGAGTGATTAACCAGACCTGTTATTATTATTTGAATTATTATTTTATACTAAGCACACAGAAATAACCAGAGTAGCCAAAGTTGTGGACTACCAGTATTTGTTCATATTTGTTTATTAAAACAAGGTTTAAGGATGGAGGTAGTTAGATGTATAATTCATTTTTCTCTTACTTATCTGAATAATAAAAATGGATAGTCTGATTTCCTTTATGGCTGTATGATTAGAGTTTCCTTATATCACGTTTATGATTAGACACTGGAGAGAGTAGATTTTTCATATTTGGGATTTCTCCTTTTAAAAAACTATCAATACCATAAAAAGCATTAAGATATATTGAGAAATTTGTGTTCTTTTAAATAACCTTTTTTATGAGGTGTTTATTGAATTTTTAAGGTATCAACAAGACTATCTAAAATTCTAAGTAAGGCATATTCACAATATGATTCAGGTAAAAAAAAATTCTTTTTATTCAAACAGGATATTTTCTTTCTGTTTTTTAGTTCCTTCTGATTTAGTTTTTTGCTACCAATTACCTCTATTTTAAAAGAAAAATGGTGTAGACAAACTGAAATGGACATTCAATTTAGCAATTACCATAGTAAATAAAAAAACAAAAAAAACAAGAAATAAAAATGTGAGAAAATACCTAAGCATATTTGTGCAGTTAAGATTTTATTGATTTCATTCTTTAAGTCTGTTTATACAAGGTCAACTTGTATGTCATAGTTTGTTTGAATGTGCTAGAAGTGGACAGTCTACTGCAGAAACTTATAAAGAAATTGGCTGGAAATACGTTGATTAGACTTGATAATATATGTAGATTAAATCAATTAAATACATTTTAACTTACAATAAACAAGCAGATTTTTAGTTGCCGTTTTGATGAGAAAACATTAATTTCTTGTAGTTATTTTGGACTGACAGACTAAGGGGTGCAGTTTTGATTAAATAGAAAATAATATTTAATGAATATAATGCTTGATTATGCTGTAATAAATGTTTCACATATTCCAAAGAGATTGATTTGTATATGTATGCTGTGAAAAATCCTCTTCCCTAGACTTTTTTCTTTCACTGGCATGATTCTTTTTAAAAAATTGCCTGTTTGAATGTGAGTTAATCTAGAAATTGTTTTATCATTCTTTGTATCATCAGATGTGAATGGAGCATAAGTATTTCTGTTATTTGGGACAGGCACTCCCTCCCTGCCACCACCAACCAGGACTTCCATTCCTTCAGGTTTTTGTTTTGATAAATGTTCAGAGAGCTATGATTTTCATTAGCTACTATGATATATTATGATATACGCGTCTTTTATTTTTGCAGGTTTTTGTTGCATGCTTTTGGTGAAATTACTCTAAACCAGTGGTATTCAAACTGTGTTCCACAGAACCCCAGGGTTCCGCAACAACCTTTCCAAGGTTTACACAAAACAAATTGACATTATCGCAATATACTTAATAATTCTTCATTACATAAATGATTCCTTCACAGCTTTTACATGTCTTTGTTTTATTTCTTAAACACAAACAGTACTTTTTATATAAGAAAAAATTAACAAATTTTTAATTAAACACATCTTGGCTATTTACATGACACGGATGCTGTTCAGTCAGTAGTCGTTCATGTGTCTATTTTTTAGAGAAACCATGTTTGATTCTTTTGTTTCTGATATTTCATTTACAATCAAACTGTGAAAACCTAAATGAATTTTGGGAACCTGATGAGGAAAAAAGTGCAGTTGGCAACCAAGCAAGGAATGAGTTATAACTCTATCTAATTAAACGACTAAATCTGTTGGTTTGTAAGTGAATATGAAAACACCAGAATGGAACATACTAGAAATATAGAATAACAGGATTTTGAGTTTGTGTACTTTTGCCTAAAAGAGGAAGACCATAGATGTATGACACACAGGACAATATGGAAGGTGACATTATGACTATAAATAACCAATTAGACAATACCACTCTACAGGGCAGGCTACAGTAAAATATAAAAAGTAAAAGGAAAAAACAAAAAAAATGATTATTTCCTAATTTAAACATTAGAAAAAGATAAAGATTGTGGCATCAATGATCATCCATATGCATAATAAACCAACTGGTAACTTCAATTGACTGTAAATTGTCTGCTAAGGGAATAGAAATACAAGTAATATGTGTCACTGCTGAAAATGTGTGCTGAACAGACAGAATAAAGATTGCGTCAACAAAGAAGCCAATAGTTGGGCATCCATCCAAGTTTACCATTCCACAAATATTTTCATAGATTTAGACTCCATCGATTCATTGCTTTGTATCTGGGCCTGCAAATGTGTTTTAAACAATGTTTGCTGCAGCTCATCTATGAGTGAACAGAATATCTATAGATATGAACACACAACTACTATTAAGTATATTTATCAAATGGACTCCTTTGTATTAAAAAGTTTATTTATTACAGGAGTTATTGAACTGGAGACTTTTAATCACCAGGGAGATTTTAGATAATTTCAGGGACTCCATGGATTAAGAAGTTCACAAATAAACATTGATATCAATGGATATATTGATGAACTTCAGAGAACCATAAGGATCAGTTAATAGATTTCAGGAGAGTATGCATAAGTTTTGAGATGCCCATAAAAGTACCTAGAAGACCAATGAAGGATATAACAAGTTTGAAAGTCAGACCACTGCACTTTCAAACATATATAGAAGGAGTGGGAGGAAACGAGAAGTGGTGGGAGTTTTTCGGTATGTCAGCTTGTCTTTCAGTGAGTGACATTAATCGTTACTAGAGATGCTTGCACATTTTAAGAAATGTATGATTAAGTTTTATAGATCTAGAAATGAGATTTGGGAATCGATTGAAAGGGCATCAAAAAAACAATGGGTTTTAAAATTCCTCTTAAAACAAGAGATTTATGGTTGGACTTTTAAAGATATAAAGCAGCACTTGGCACAACAAAGCATACTTTGATCTTTCGTGAAGGGTTTGTAGATAAATGTATATATTATTAGATGCCACTTATCATGTGTTCGAAAGAGACAATGAATTTCAAAGTTCCATAGATAAAGTGGAGAATGTGATTGTTCTCATTAAATACCATATTTACTTGTGTATAATGTGAGAAATTTAATATTAAAAAATCAGGGGGGAGCATTATACTTGAGTGTAAAAAAAATGATAACAAATTACAATATACTAGCAGGGATACCTGAGTTGCCCAGGGAGAAATACCTTCAAATATAACACTGGAAACAAATATATTTTATAAACTAAATAAAAATTACTGAAAATTGTTATTGAAATCTGATAATTAGTGGATTTTAGGAGATTTTTAGATCCCCATTGTTGGGGGTGAGAATAGCTTTAAAAAAATCTTGGTATGTTTCGCCTGTCGCTGTTGTCAAAAGAGTGCACACACATACTGTAAAAACGTTTTGGAAGAAAACTGGGTACAATAGAAAATTTATTTCATCGCATCCTAAATAATTATTTTAATAATTAATGCGCTAATAGAATTTGGGAGGTCTCGCACAGCCTGGGCAGGCCTACACATACTCCCAAGTAAACCAACACACTAATATTTTAGTTGAATATTCACGTACACTCCCAGGTCAACTTAAGTATTATAGTGACATTGTAAATAGAACCACCCTCCTAAAAGCTTAGAAATGAATTGTTCTCAAAACAGACAATCTACCCAAGGAAATGAAGGTCTTATAGATTGAGAATACAAGCAATTATCTTTGAAAATTATTTTCACTAATGTTTTCGAATATTCGACTGAAACGAATATTTGCACGCTGATCTGCTCAGGAGTGTGTATTGGCCTGCCCGGGGTTTGCAAGACCCGATATGAAAAACATATATGTAAAAGTACTGAAATATCCTCCACAATTCCCATGTGTATACTTATTTAAACCATCTTTTGGCTCAGTGATTTGTGTTGTGTAAGAAGAAATCCATCAAAAAATATATGTGTTGTCAAATTAGAAATGTCAGGCAGTATTTTAATGAAATAAAAATATCTTGAAATATTTGAAAAGATACATTGGTAGAATCATCTGGAAATATTAAAATGATACTTTAAAAAGGTAAATATTAAATTAAAAATTATGTAATGAAAGTGTTAAAATTCAGTAAAATATTACTAAGCAAATAATTTATGTATCTGTTAGAAGTCTTTTGGAAGGCAAATCTTTCAAAAGATATAACTTTTATTTTCAATTTTATAATCTTTGGTGAAATTTGAGAGAAATGAGTTTAGATTTGTCTTAATAAAAATAAGAAATGATAAAAATAACTACAAATGACCTGCCAGGTCAACCACGCATATTCAATGACATTTGCTGAGATTTAGCTTCTTAGATGCAAAATTGTAGCCAACAACTACTTCAATTCAATTTGTTAGAAATGACTATGAATGACCTTTAGTGACTTCAAATGACCACCAAGGTCATCCGCACATAGCCTATGTCCTCCACTATAAAATGATCTACCCCTATGCCAAATTTCAGCTTATGTCCTCTGCTGTTAAAAGATGTACAGCTATGCAAGATTTCAGCTTCCTACATGCAAGATTGTGGCCTACAAAGTGGAAATGACAGAGAGACAGATTTTGAGTTTTATATATATATAGCTTACTGATTTTTAGCTACAAAAAATGCCTTATATTTGAGATCGCATTGTACTCAAGTAAATATGGTAATTATTTGATAACAGTTAAATTATGCAACAACATTTCAATTTAATTCCTTGTTTTGAAAAGGCAATTTGTTTTAAATTTGAAAAGGTTTAAAACAAACCTGAATTTCTCAACATATAAAACTCTTGGTAAAGTTGGACGACTTAACTGTCAAAAATGGATTGCATCATAAGGAATGACTTTACCGATCACCGCTAAAGAAGGTAACATTTTTTACTTTCGTACTTATACAGTATTTCTATTTATTCGAGTACTAAGCTGACATGGCAATGACTGAGTTTTAGTAAAAAATGATTTTTTTTTTATTAAATCAAGTATTGTAAACCATTTTTATTAATTTTTCACTGCTATTTTATTATTTTTTGTCAGTCAGTGACAGCGATCACTGCTAGAGAAGCTTGCACATTTAAAAAGTATAGGTTCTCAAACTGTGCAATGAATGCTATGTTCATAGCAAATTAAATAAAGGTGCAAGTAACCTGAATATTGTTATGGTGGTGATAACTGTTTATTTATCTGATACAACTTGAAATAACATTTCTTTTTCAGTGATAATTTAGCATGATCCCAACGTGCCTGTCACACTCCTAGGATAAAAAAAGAATGTGTGTGCCAAATCTATCTAGTTTTACAGTCTCTATGGTCTCGACACATACACACCAACTTAACAGTTATCCAGGTGTTTGTGCCCATGAATTATAAATTGTATTTTTAACAATTCAAGAAATATTTCATAAGCTTATAAATTTAATCCAATATTTGTGTGCTCATCTTATGGAATCCATACATTCCTTTTATGAAAATTTGTACCAATTTCAGTATATATCTTTTAATAATGATAACTCATTAAATAAATGACTATCTGATACAAAAATCAAAAGTGACCGGATTTCTGTTATATTTTATTAAGAACATTTTACTTTAGTGTGAAAAAAAGTAGACAATTTGTGTATACAAGCACACATTATAACAATCAGATTTACACAATAATCTAGGGCCTTAAACCTTTGCTGTGGTATAATAAACATCATAATTCTTCTTAAAATCATTTACATCTGTTGATAGCACTACATATGCCAGTAATCTATTCCAAAGTCCTACCACTCTATTTTTAAAAAAGAATTTTCTGATATTCAATCTACTTCTATTTGCTTCTACCATTTATATGGCCTCTCGGTCTCTTGTACCCCTTCTAGTAAAAAATACATCAGGGTTTACTACTTCTAAACCATGCATAATCTTAAACATTTCTATTAAGTCTCCCCGATCTCTCCTATTTTCTAATGATGTTAACCCTAACACGTTTAGCCTATCCTCATAATTCACACTTTTTAATTCTGATACTAACTTAGTTGCTGGTCTTAGATTTTAATCTCTCGCCATGTACCGTGACCAGGCCTGTGCACAGTACTCTAGGTGTGGACGGATGAAAAGGTATGCTTAATTAGTCGCAAACCAAGTGAGATCATAATGGTAAGAGTTAGCATTATCCATCAAGAGTTACAGGCAGCATTTCTAATTTGAGACTTGTCTGATGCAGCCACCATGTCTAATAAGCCATGAAATACAATAGTAATTTTAGTATTTATACTTCTTATGAACTTAAAATAGGTTCTTTCCTTTTATTTGGCACTAATTCAGGATGACAATCAACTCTATCTTGGACTGACAGAATCATTTCTTTCTTCAGTGAAAGAATTCTATCTATATTTAGAGCATATCATGAAAGAATTTCAATTTTCCATTGACAACTTATTTTTTTGTTTTGAGGGGGAACAATAAAAAATCCAGAATTCTTAAACGTTTCAATCTTTTTTTCATAGCCTCCAAAATGGAAACAATAAAGATGTAGGTAAAGATATAGATAAAGATATATAGGTACAGTTTAACCTTTAAGCAGTCGAGATTGGATTGTTTCATTCGGACAGATTTTGAGTAATCACTGTATGAGCTAACATTTTTACTTTCTAGCTAAATTTGGTTAAAAAAAAGTATAATTATAATAATGAAAATAAATAGCTAAAATTGTTGAGTACTCAAAAAGATATATTAGCCACATTTTATTACTTAGAAGTACTTACGGTAGGTAGGGATATCGAAATAAGAAGAAAAGCAACAAATATCAATTCATTGATTATATAAGCAGTGAAAGTATACAATATTATGATTTTTAAATAATATATTTATTAAAATAAATTTAAACATTAACTAATAGTGTAGTCAACATTTCAGGAACCTTCATATGATTTTTCGAGAGTACTTAACATTTTTAGCTATAAAGTTAGCTGGAAATGGAAAAAAAAGAAAAAATCCAAACATCTTAACCATCAAAGAGAACTTTTTGCAATCTATATGCTAGTCTATTTTAGAAGCA
>VCCN01002794.1:0-10486 GCA_006491835.1 Architeuthis dux | reverse complement strand
AAATTCCCATTTAAAATCAATTTTTCTATAAAAATAAACTTATTTGAAAATGACGTGTATTTTTCAACTCCTCTTCCACCATAGGATACAAACGTATTCAAGAAGTATAAATGCTTAAACACCAAGATTGATTGAACTAAAAATCAATACGAATTACATACAATCAAAGTAAATATTCTGTATGAGCTTCCATAATGCCAAATGGGCAGTAATGGGATTCAGGGGTTCACACCAGTTCACAGAACCGATTCCAGAATTTCTTTAACTATTCACATGTTGCCATTACTATTTTTAGTGAAGATCTGTTGAAATATAAGCAATAGTCAGGTTCACTGTGTATTTTCGTGAGATTTGCAAAACTGTGCATTTTTGCAATCTTCAGAGCATAGTGAATCCGAAAATCGGTGTTGGCATTTTCACAGACACCTGCATGGTCGCCATTTTGGATTTTGAAGATGGCCATCATAAAATATATTTTGCACTATTAATGCAAGGTGCTCCTCAAGGTTCATTATGTATTTTTGTTGAAAGCTTTTGTAGATTAGCAAAATTATACATTTTTTTAATCTTCAGAGCATGGGGAATCAAAAAAATAATGTTGGCATTTGTGTAGTCGCCATTTTGGATTTTCAAATAGCCACTGTAAAATACACAATTTGTGCTATCTACCCACTGGATCCTACGATTAGGGTACCAAAATTTTCCCTAGGAAAAAAAAAAAAAAAAAAGCCTTGATCTTGTCGACAGTATCATACTCTTTTTTGACAGCACTTGGATGTACCTCATGGTGTTCTTGTGGTTTATGAGCAGTGATAACAAATTGCCCTTTAAACTTTGTTGCGTGGCCAGAAAGAACTGCTGTTGTGCGTTGGCATTGTAATACTAGCAATGACCCCCTCTCCTCTCTGCTAAACTTCATTAGCAAGCTGTAGATTTTAGAAGAACTTAAAAATACACTAGTATTGGCGATACGAAATTAGAAACAGAAAAAGCAAATAATTTTTTGCTAAAATTAGAATTCAAATCACGTGAAGGGTCTTAACTAAAAATCTAACACAAGCAGGAAGCTTAGTGATGTTGAAATTGGTTAGTGGTGTTTTCCTTTTTGTACTTACTGAGTGTTTTTGGATATCTGTTGAGATGTATAGTGTATTTTTAAGTTCATCTGTTGAGATGTCCAAAAATAATGGTCCTTTTGTCCACTCAGTAACTACAAAAAGGAAAACAGGATTTGAGAACTTGTGCAGCTAACGAGTAAACAGGATATCGTATGTAATGATAAGTTTCAGCTGTTGCTTCGTTTTTTCATTTTACATTTAAAATGTGAAATCATTAAATAACACACGTTTTTTTATGTTTTGAATACGATTCATGAGCTTACTGTAAAATAGCACTTTCTACAAAGATTCTAAAACGCATTGTAATAATATATTTTCTTTGAAGCTTTAATTTTTAATATTTTTTTTTTCGATTAATAATACAAAAAACTATCTGTATCTAATTAAAAAATTGAAATAATTCTATTAAAAATCTCCTGAACATTAGATTTTGTAAAATTTTACATTTCTTGATTATTAAAACTCAGTTTTATTTAATAACAACATTTTAGAAGTAATCATTTGTGATGGGTTTTGATTTAACTGTTTTAAGCAACTTTTAAATAAATAATAATTATCTGTGAATTGATGGGTGTTATTGTTAATCACTGCTATCCATAACACTGGTTTATTGATGGGTTTAGGTTATTATTTGTTCTGACATTTATATGTATCTATGTATCCAGGCTTTGACCAGCCCTAACCGTTCATAGTAGAAACTTGAAATTTTGCACACACACTCCCCTCAATGAGTAGGGAAAATTTTTTAAAGGGGAGGTTCAATATGCAATGTAAGTTTATGCTAAATTGGTCAGTTGTTTGTGCCCGCTCGTTTTTTGAAAATTCAGACCTTTTTTAGTGATCACAGCCCAACAAAAGGCGAGAAGGGTAACTTATTCATTGATCACCCCCAACACAGGTTGGCGGTGATTCATAATTTCCCCAGGAATGCTAATTATAATTTAATTTGACATTGGATCACATAAAAATAAGAAATACTCATTAATGTTTTATTTAATGGAACAACAAACTGAACAAAGTAGTTGAAAGTATAGAATAAAACCTTAACTAATGCAATCAAACTTGTACTATGTCAAAACATGCCAATACAGTTTTATTAGCCATGAGATAGGCTATGTTAATATTATCTTGAAACACTTTCAAATTTAATAGTAAAAGCATTCCGTGTGCACATACTTTTGTCACAGAAAGAAAATATGTACAGCATAAAATTAAAGATTAGAGGTAAAATTGGTTGTAAGTTATCACTTTTTGATGAACAAACAAGTATTGTTTATTTTGTTAACATTTTGATACCTCTTCATATCATCAGAATACTATGATTCATTATTAATTAACATTTTGATACCTCTTCATATCATCAGAATACTATGATTCATTATTAATTAATTGCTAATAATTATTACCTACAAGTAGGTTTGTTAGCAACTTTCAACCTTTAAAATGATATTTCAGTATTTTTATTGGAACTTTTCAATATTTTTGTCTCTGGCATTTGAAAACGCTGGAGACTATGATTTGCTATGGATTAGAAAATAGCATTGTCTGTGTTTTAAAAGTGTGTAACTTCTTTCATTTAAAATTGAATAACTCCTTTATTTTTATGTATGAAGGTAGGGCGAGGTATGAAGACTTTGGTATAGTGAGTTATGGCCAACTCGATTGTTTGTTTTTGTTTTATAAACAAAAACCATGTTTTTGATCCAATTGGAAAAAATGTTCAATTCTTGACAATTTTTTCTGAAATTTAGTTAGAATGTTGGGGAAACATCTGCAATTAAAAAATGGTAAGTTATGGCCGATCTGATTGTTCGTTTACATTTTATATGTAATTTAAAATTGGATAATTTCTTTATTTTTAAAGATATTTCAATGAAATTGTTTATGAAGGTTGAGGGAGGAATGTGTGATCTGATTCTTTGTTTACGTTTTATAAACAAAACCCATGTTTTTTGTTTCAATTGGTTTAAAATTTAGGTATTTTACTAGGGTTATCCCCTACAGATAGGTGATAAAAAAAAACAGCAACAGATAGAGACAATATGGTAATCAAAATAAGTTTTCTGCTGAAGAGGTTTATACTTTTGAGATTTTTCCAATATTATCAAACTGCTGACAAAAATTACTCGAATTTACTAATAATTAATCCTCTTGGGTTTATGAGTTTGATTGTAGATTATTAGCAATTTTTAATGTCCATGTAATGCAAAACAAGTTTTTAAAGTAAGTCTTCATAGTTTTAATTATAAAAAAGTTTTGTATTGTCGTGATCACCTGGCTGGTTAGACAGAGGTTGACAGTTACTACACCTTGCTCAAGGGTGACCTGAAATGGGAATTCAAATCTTTGAGAACCTTCATACTTCCACATATCTTCTATACTCTTGGGTGTTGTGGTTTTAACAAGCGCAATAACAGTAGATCTGTAGTATGAAAGACTTATTAGATGCATATTGAAAAGCTTAAAATTAAAAAAGTGTTTTCATAGCCAAATTATAGATTAAATAACTAATTTCTTTTCTTGATAAGTAATGACCCCACCCCCCTCTTGTAGTGCAAGATTCAAAATACAAATGCTGAGCAAGTTTCAGTGGTTTTTCAAAATCTGCAACAGTGGCTAAAATTAGACAGACTGCAGGAATATGGATTGAATTTTTATTTGTGAAATTTAAAAAACAAAATTATTTACATTTTTTTAAACAGATAAATGGAATATCACTTTTATTGCATTGAAATCATGTAAAGCAGTTTTGTGTACACACAAAGAGGCTGAGTTTCAGATTTTAAAAATGTGTGCAAAATAAGATAAAAAAAAAGGAAAACAAAACATCAATGTCAGATGGCATGGAAGGAGCCAGCTGATTTATAATCAAATTGATGATTTCCTTATTAACAACCTCTTCCTGGAAAGTGTCAGTTTTTCAGAAAAAAACCAGGAACTAGCAGTGTAGCCATCAGCCATATAAAAAAGCACCTGAAACTAGCAATAGCCATCAGCCATATAAAAAAAGGCTGTAGGAACTAGCAATAGCCATCAGCCATAAAAATTTCACAGAAACTAGCAATAGCAATATAAAATAAAGCTCTAGAAACTAGCAATAGCCATTAGCCATATAAAGATATCCCAGAAACTAGCAGTAGCCATCAGCCATATCAAAAGCCTCAGGAACTCTAGCAATGGCTATCAGTTATATAAGTGGGAACTAGGAACTAGCAATAGCAATCAGCCATATAAAAACAGCTCTAGAAACTAGCAACAGCCATCAGCCATATAAACATATCCCAGAAACTAGCAGTAGCCATCAGCCATATCAAAAGCCTCAGGAACTCTAGCAATGGCCATCAGTTATATAACATAAGAAAATCTATAGAAACTTGCAATATCAATCAGCCATATAAAAGAAAGATCTAGAAACTATCAGTAGCCATCAACCATATAAAAAAAACTCTAGAAACTAACAATAGCCATTAACCAAATGAAAAAATGTCTAGGAACTATCAGGAGCCATCAGCCACATAAAAAAGTTCTAGAAACTAGCATTAGCCATCAGCCAAATACAAACATCTCTAAAAACTAGCATTAGCCATATGAAAAGAACTTCTAAAAACTAGCAGTAGCCATCAGCCAAATAAAAAATAAGCTCTAGAAACTAGCGATAGCCATCAGACAAATAAAAAAAGCTCTAGGAACTAGCA
Organism: Architeuthis dux; assembly: GCA_006491835.1. NCBI lineage: Eukaryota > Metazoa > Mollusca > Cephalopoda > Oegopsida > Architeuthidae > Architeuthis > Architeuthis dux. Next base: position 5,673 of record VCCN01002794.1, on the reverse strand, counting down.
ATAGCCATCAGCCACATAAAAAAAACACCTGGAACTAGCAATAGCCACTTACATAAAGCCCAGGAACTAACGGAACTATTAGCCACATAAAAAAAAAACTCAGTTACTAATAGAAGTTGTTAAATTGCTACAGTAGGGTAATAAAGCAAACCAACTGGGCATGTAAATAAAAAAAGAAGAAATCTATGTCATACTCTCAGAAGTGAGTGATAAAATAATTAAATAGTCCTAACAAAAGAATTTACAAAAATGATGCAACAGTATAAAATAATCAAATGAAATACATAAAAAAACTTATTTGAATATCCCACATCAAAGCTAAACTGACAACATGAGAAACCCAGTAAAGATAATAAATAAAAGAGGGAATAAAAATGGTTATCTCAAATAGAAACAACAAACATTCCTTATGCAGAACTTGTGAGAGTCAAGAGAAACATCAGTGCATCACTTGAAATTCTGACAGAGAAACTGTTATTTTTTAACCATATTTTTTAGGAAGGTGTCTTCTGAAGTATGCGTTTTGGCACTATGTAGGTCTTAGGAAAACATTGCCGGATGTCAGGAAAGCTTGCTTCAGCAGTTTGCACACTGACATATGTGGGCTGTGAAATGCTACTTCTGTCTGGAAGAATTTTTGTCTTTGGATGAGGATCTTTGAGTATATCACTCATTACACTTGAGTTGTGTCGACCAGCATACATGCGTCGCCTGATGAGCAAAAGAAAACCAATTGTAATAACAGAATAATAATGATAAAAGGGCAATGCAGATTAGATTTATGCATGATATAAATAAATAATGAAGAATAATAACAGTAAGACTCACAATCTGAACAATATTCATTGTCTTTTTTATTTTTATTTTATCACTCAAACTATAATAATAGATTCCCTATTCTCAATTTACTCTGGATACTTTGGATTTTACAACTTGATGCCCTTAATGATAATGTCTGCAAATCTGTTGTATGCAAAAGAGGCCCCAAATCTTCAGCTACACCCCTGGTTGTATGTTCTATAAATAGTTTCAGAGAACTTTGCTAATCTCATTTATGTAGATCATCTTTTGTTAATGCCAAACTACTATAGGTTTAGAACAAATAAGAGGTTTGTCAAAAAGACAGGTTCTTTTTCCTCATATAAAGGAGGAACATTTTTATACTTGTCACCCACATTTTCACTTCCTAAACTTCCTCATGACTTTCCAAGATAGATGACCAAGAAGTTTTAATTGCAATAACTGTTAGTATGGAAATTAACTCTTAAATTCATTTTATGGAATTTAAATGTTAATCCAAGGGGAGTAACTTCTGTCAATTCACAAAAGAGTTCTATTGTTTTTTTATTCTATTCATTGAAGAGTTCCTCATTGTTTTCAAGTGGTTCATGAATCTAAGAGTTAAAGAAGGATTTTATTTGATTTTGTCCTTTGAAGCATTTCTAAGGGACACCGAATTAAAAGGTGATCAAAGATCAATAATCTACTATAAACAAAGAACAGACTTAAAAATGTAAACCATTAGAAGCATGTAGAATAACAAGTTATACAAATTGCACCTACCTGCTGACTGTACGAGGTGTACTTTCAATGTGCATTAGAGGGAATTGCAGCCACTTGCTCCAGTCAGTCCTCTCTCGACCAAGAGGCACTTGTGGCAGAGAATTTTGCTTTATCTGTTCCAAGTCATAGTCATTGTATTCCATACCAGTTTCACAGCACAAGATCACACGGTCTTCATTTAAACGCTGCTTTTCTTGGTACATCAGAGGATCAGGCCCAACCTTGGTTTTAATCTGGAAAAGATGAACATTTGTTTTTTCATCATCAAGAGCTGGGGGTGAGGGGTAAACTTTTATTTTATCAAGCACAGCAAAAAGCAGGATACTACAATTGGTCCTGTCTATTTGGGTGTATAAATCAAGGACAATTTCATAGATTGTCATAAAATAGGGTTCACAGAGTTTCATTTGGCTCTTTTGCAGTGCAGAAAACTCATGTGTGTGCAATCCGACTTCTCACATTTTTATGTGAAATGTGTACTGAGCTGGGAAAAACAGAGAGTGTTGGTAGTAGGAGAGAGGAGGGGGATGTTTGGTCAAAGATAGGTCAAATTCTGGTTATCTGTGTGCCCAGTATGGATCGGGTGTCTTGATAGCTGGGTTTATGTCTATCTGCCTTTGAGTGGGTGGGTGGTGTATACATGATTTACGTGTATGTGTTCCTTCCTCTTCTTATGAGTGGGTGCCCCTAGACCAAACTAAGTATCCCTACCCCTACAACTGTTTTTCTCAAAAAACTCAATTTGGAGGAGAATTGTCAAGAAAAAACAAACAACAAAAACGGTTTTTCTAGACATAAAGGAGTAATTGTGTAAATTTGCAATCTTCTAGCTCCATTGGTGTGACCTGTACATGTGACACATTCATACATAGATAGATAATAGCCAGCCATTCTGAACAGATCCACTTCAGTCACTTTTCCAACTCCCTATGAATAATAACAATTCACAATTGTGAAAATGGGTGTTGGAAAGTAACCAAAACAATTTTACAGTATGTCATTAAGAACATTTTAAGATTACTGATTTTTAGCTACAAAATGTGTGGGTTGCATTATATTCAAGATTGCATTGTACTCTAGTAAATACGGTATTCCTAGCAAGGGACGTTACTCTCATTTCTGTATGTCAGTCAGTCAGTGATGGCGATTGGTACTAGCATATCTAAAAATAAGCTTGGTGGCTCAGTCTCTCCCATGTTACAATTTTCACTTGTTTTTCTTAAAAGAAGGAAAAGTGCAGGACAGAACAGACATTTCTTCCTTTTGATTTCACAAATTATCCTCTGTTTAAAAGGTTACTTATGAGTTTCATAAATGTCATTGTAGGAACTCTTTGTTAAGTGACACACTTAGTTGGAGTTGCTGTCGTGGGTATTAGAGGATGATACAGCAAGAACTGTAGGCATAGATTTATGTAATGCCCACAACTTTATGCAAGGAGGGAAACACTCCAGGCATGTATGTGGGTGTATTGCTAATTTAGATGTTTTTCATCTAAATTTAGATGTTTTTGGTTGCATCTAGAGATGTCAGAAATTGCTATTTAGATGATTCTTAATAAAATAAGTAATATTGTATTCGATTTATAGTAATAAAATAAGTAATATTGTATTCGATTTATAGTAATAAAATAAGTATCATTTTTAATAAATTAAGTAATATTTTAATAAAATAAATGCTGAAGATTAAAATCTCATTTAATTTATTAATAATATGTAATATATTTCCTAGATTTTAGATATATATCTGGAGCATCTAGATGTTTCTAGGTATTTTAAGAGGTTTTTTGACTCAGTTTTAGATGTAAACTTAAAAATAAAGTTGGCAACACTGTGTGAAAGAGAAGCACTTGTTCACATACAGACATACACATAATTTGTAATTTTATTTCTCTATCATTCAAATGCTTTGTGATGAAAGAAAAAGATTTTCATAAAACCTCAAAATTTGTAGTAAAATTATAGTTTAGTGATTCTAATATTAGCAGCATTCTTTTGTCAACACAAAAGTGATGCTTGCTGCATTGTGATCAGTCCAATATAATTGGTGGACAGGGCTGACGCTTCCATTAGGCAAACCTAGGCGGTCGCCTAGGGGCGCACTGAAAACTAGATGTTAGAATAGAACCAGGGGCGCAAATTTTAAGTCTCGCCTAGAGTGCATGGAACCCTTGCATTGGCGGGTGGGTGGTGGACCCCAACATTTTTACATATACTATTATCGTCCAACATCAGAAAACCAGAAATAAAAACATAATTTTCCCTTTGAACCTTTAAGCCCAATATTTCTTTCCGCTAAGAAATATATTTGACTTACGCCGACAAGCCAACTGTAAAAATGAAATGGATTAGACAAAAATATTTTAGGAGTCAATGAACAGAACTTTTTTTATTAAACCTTTCAATGCTACTCATTTTTTACAAATACACTCTCTGTTGTGCAACCTGTTTCCTTGAGACCATTGATGAGAGGGGGAAACTGGGTCTTACAGTTATATCAGGGAAGTATAGGTTATATGCTAGCCATCTTTCACCTATTGTCTGCCCTTGAATATCACCCGTACCCACCTGGCAGTTATCACAGCTTGGTTATAATGTGGTTGGCTTTCTTAGACCCCAAAACATGTGTTATAACAAGGAACGCCTGTATAGAGAAAGGGATAGGCAAATAAGACCTTAGGGTTGAGGTGCTGCTGGCATATTTCAGAAATAGGGCTTAACAAAGTTTAACAATTCCAAAATGGCAACTGGTTGCCATTTGTAGCTACGTTATGAACAGAGAGAAAAGACCAGAGTGATAATATGGCTTGTAGATCACAGTTCCACCCATTAACAAGTGATGACAGGGAGGATTTTATTTCAGAACAAGGAATCAAAATTCAGGAATTTTACTGCTGACTTCCGAGTCAACCTGGCAACATTTCACTGTTGGCAGTCCACACAACAAAATGAACAAAAAAAATAAAAAATGCTGTTCAACTTTCCTGGTTGTTCAGATTCTGCACATTTTTTCTTATAAAAAGATTTCTTAAAGCAAGCGACTGAGATATTAAATGTCTCCAGAGTTAGCACTTAAACATATTTGATTTTTAAACTCTTTTCCTTATTACAACCATTTCACTTAATTTTAATTTCAGAGGTTAAAAAAGCACCTTAAAATGAATAGAACAGGCAAACAACACTCAGAGATTTATATTATACTATTATTAAGTGCATATTTATGATTAGTTATAGAAATAAAAATATAAAATTTTTGTTCTTATTATTTGGGGTGGAAAGCTAAAAGAACAAATTCACAGTACCAAGGATGAGTACCTGAAACAACTTGGTTATTTATTTTTGTCTGAGAGACCCCAAAGGAAAGGAAAAAGGGCTGATGAATACATAGTATATCAGTGTGACTACTGAAATGTTTTTGTCTAATTCATTAGTCTTATTATGTAAGAGCCGTTGTCACCTTATTTGTCTGTATGGATGTTGGTTTATGTCATGCTAAAGCAAACAGAACAAAGGAAGGGGGTAGACGAAGGGGGTAGACGCACACACAGACACATATATAGCTGTTCGCATACAGATATGTATCTGTGTGCATCTACATCACTACTACTACTACTACTGCTGATGTTGTTTTCATATTTAGGACATATAAATTTCATTCAATGCTTCAGTATGATAAGGAAAAAAGACATTTAAATGAAAAAATATTCAAAGAAGCCATGACAGATTTTGAACTTTAAACTGACGATTGTATTGTTAAAATGTATGTTTTCTTAGTTGTGGAACTGGTGAATAAGTTAGTGGATTTAAGGCATCATAGGCTATTCTTATTCTTGCAAGGTTGGCAGAATTTAACTGTTTTAGTAATGTATTTTTTACAGATGGACCATATGAGCGACCAGCACCCCAAATCTTTGCAAATCTAAAAGGACGGATTTTGTCTTCACACCGGTGACGTCACTAAAACGTCATCAGCCGTTAGTTACCAAGTTAAACAAAGTCCGCGTGTTGATATTGAAAATAGAGATCGAAAGTAGAAAATCCTCGCCTGAACTGGTGTCGCCTCTCTGTATTTGTTTCAAAGTTACTTTTCTTCCGAAAACATTAAAAACTA
>VCCN01002788.1:300394-312114 GCA_006491835.1 Architeuthis dux | reverse complement strand
CATGACGGTTTCTATTGAGTGACTAACTAGACCTGTTCTTTGATAATTTAAAAAAATGTTGTACCTTGAAATTGTTTCATCATCAAAGTAGAATTTTTGCTTTCTTGGAGAATTTAATCAAAAATCTATTACCTGAGTCAGAGATCTCCAGTCAAGGTTGGCGCTTCCAATGTAGAAGTGTGTTCGGTCAATCAACCACATTTTAGTATGCAAGATTCCAGAACCCAGGAATTTGGTCATGTTCAGGGAAAGTACTTTTGCAAAAGCTGAAAAAACAAATAAACCCGAGTTTACTGCAATTAGAGAAATATGTAAATCATTATTTTATAAATATAAAATTAGATTAGTTACTGTTTTTCCATCCTGAAGATGCGTTAATATTCACAGAATAAATATCTTACCCTTTTCAGCCAAAATCCTTGTGTCCTTATTAGGTAGTTTGGCTTGCTCAATATTTTGGACTATTCGAAGATTGATGCTCCGATTTCTTCCAGCAATAACCAGTCTCTTGAAGATGTCTTCTCCCTGAAGAAAAATTGAGTAAGTTAATATACTGCCTGTTCAGAAAATGGGTCAATGGATTTCCATAATAAATCTTTGGTAAGAAAATCTTATATAAAACATTTCTAAGGTTCCATGATATTTCTGTAATAAATCCTAATGCATTTGAACATTAAAATTGTTTGCAGTACATTTCAGCAGAAAAGTACAAACAGTATATGAATGAATGCTTAGCTAATCACAGATAATGTACAGCATAACAAAATACAATTCTTCAGGTTCAGCTAAAAGGGGCAACAATTCAAAAGCCAAGCACGAGTTAGCATCAATCAATCCATCCCTCCACCCCTTTTATTCATGGGGAACATTCAACACGGAATCAAGGCAGATATTTTGAATTGCTTTGAAGGCAATGAGGAAGTAGTCGAACCACTTGTTGATGCTAAAATCCTTGATGGTGCTGCTATCGTAAACATGCTTAAGCCATCCAACTGTCGCACATTTTTTGATTAAGTCGATGCAATGAGTCCAACAGCACGTCAACGCTGCAATACTGGAACAATTTGTTTAAGGGGCACTTTCTCACTTAACACTGGTAAGCTATAACTTCGAGCTGCTACAACGTCCTTCACACTATAAGTCCCAAACACGATTCGAGTGTGGCTTCAGGTGGTGAGTCAAAATCGACCTGTTTTCATTCCCCATAATTGGCCACTTATATCCTACTAAAGAATGATGCAAGTGGCTGTACACAAAGTGTCTGGCGCAGCAAAACATGAGCAGGGAGCCCGGATGTTCTAACAACGCTGCCACACAAAGTCTCTTCAGGTGTGGTTGGGCAGTGGGCTCAGGTTCGATCTTATGGTCCGCACCGTCGTCACACAAACGTAATAGGAAGAAAAGTCACAACTAAATAAACAAAACATTTTAGGGGTTGGGGCGCCAAAATTATTTTTGCCCCCGGGCGCTGAGAACCCTTGCTACACCACTGAGAGGATGTTCAATGACTGGACATAGTACGGGACCGATATTTATCCAATAGTTTGAAAAATTGCACAAGACAGAAGGAATCTGTTGCAAAGTTACTCTTCATGGTGCGTTACCCAACTGGCATACATTTCTTCGCTCCAATGAAAACAAATCAGAACTTTTTGTTCTTCCAGCAGAACATATAGTTAAGATACAGGCTAATGATGAAATAATAGTCAGCACGTGCAGGGAAACAGTGTTCAGCTCAAATCCTATAGACTTAAATAGGTTATCACCTTGCAACCACAAGGAAGCAGACACCCGAATCTATATGTGCTTCCCATGCATTTAAACAGTTTCCAAAAATGACAATCAAAACAGTGGATAATGATGTAGTAGTCCTGGCAATATTTTTGTATGAAAGACTTAATGTTTTACAATTGTGGATTGGATTTTCTGTTGGCAAATCATGTCAGTTCATTCCAATCCACGATTTAACATGATTTAATGTTCAATGATAAAGTATCCAAAAAGGTCATAAAGATCGCAGGAGAGGCTCTAGAAGAGGTCGATGAATATATCTACCTAGGGCAGGTAATAAAGCTAGAGAAAGACCATGACTGCAAAATAAAATGACGCATTATGATAGGATGGAAAGCATTTGGTATGAAAGAGACATTCTGAAGAGCACCTTTGCAATGTGCTTAAAGCGTAAAGTATACAATGGTTGCATAATACCAGCCATGACAATCGGATGCGAAACATGGAAATTAACAAAACAAGCTGAAACCAACTTAGAATAGCACAGAGATCCATGGAAAGAGCAGTGCTAGGGATAAGTCTAAGAGATAGAAAAAGATCAACATCGATCAGAGAGAAGACCAGAGTGAAAGATATTATACAGATAATTAAGCAGCAAAAATGGAGATGGGCTGGACACCTAGCAAGAATAAATGACAATAGATGGGGGGGGGGAACAGATTGGTGCCCATGGGACAGTAAACGCAGTAGGAAAAGACTAGATACAAGATGGAGGGACGAGATAGAAAAGTTTGTCGGTAAGATGTGGCAGAATTAGCACAAGATAGGTCATTATGGAAGGAGATGGGAAAGGCCTTTGTCCAGCAGTGGACTTATAATGGCTGTTGATGATGATGATGATGATGAGAGGAGTTAAAAGTCGTGTGTTGTCATTCTTTCATGCAGTCAGTTGTGATACGGTTTCCGCATTCTTCAGAAGAGGCAAGAAAACTGCATATGCAGCATGGCAAGTTCTACCTTAAATCACACCATTGTTCATCAAATTGTCTCAAGAACGATCACTCCCTTGCTCTGATGAACTGAAAGAGAAATTTGTTGTTACCATGTACAGCCGCATGTGTGAATGAAGCCAGGAAAACATTGTTTTCACAAGGTAACTGAAGATTGAATGTATTCCACCTACGCAAGATGCTCTGTACCAGCATATAAAAAGAGCGGTTTATCAGGCTGGATTGTTTGGGGACAATCACTTCAAAAATTACCAAGTCCTTTTGAATGGGGTTGGATGTTAGAATCAATCGTCTCCTGTTTGGACAACATTGCCACAAGCATCAGATGCGTGTCAGCAGCTGATTCGATGCGGATACACAAAATCTTGTATGAGCTGTTGTAAATGTCGTAAAACCAATTTGCCTTGCACTATGTTATGTAAATGCTCTGGTGTCTGTATATCTGAATGAATTTTTGAACGGATTGTGCAATCATTTTCTGTTATTAATATTTCATTATATTTACTTCGATTTCTGTTTGCATTTGCTGTTAACTAACTGAGCAGTTTACATTTTACATGGTCTGTGTTTTAACCCTATTCACTCCGTGTTACAATTATCACCTCCCACATCCAGGGTGGTGAATTTGCATTTGTAAGCAGTTTTTTAATGACATCAAAAATATGAAATGGAGCCTCCTGATTTGCTTATCACTAAGTTCTTCATAACTTTTAAACAAAATGAGATACGAGGTTAGTGTTATGCTCATTTTATTAAATGTTCATTCCTTGTTACAACTGTATATGGTACATATGTAATGGAAGTGTTAGTCACGTAACTGATGATGTCACATTTGGTGATTTCAACAATTGCCTATTTCTGCTACGGAGGACCAATCACGTAAAAATCTCCTGCTTTAGAAACTGGTTTTTGTAGTGTGGATAATTTTTCTTTTTTTCCTCTTTAGAAACTGATTTCTTGTTTGCAAAGATTGTTTGTTAATAATTTTAATAATATAAAGACCAATCGCTTAAAAATCTCAAAGAATTTTAATAACAATGTTTACTCACCTTAATTGGGGGTCATTTCTGAATGTAATGGTTTTTAATTTAAATTTTTTTTTTTAACAAAACAAAAACTTTACACAAGTAATTATGTAGTCTTTTTGATTAGGTCTTTATTTATTAACATTTTTAAAAAAATATCTCCTGCTTTAGAAACAGATCCGTGGAATTAATTCTCGCTGGAGATATGCACATATATGTATCGTTAGAAAGAAAATTTCCCCAGCATTTCAACAGTGCATATTGTCCATTTGTATCTCTTGGGTATGAAAAGCTACCACTGAGAATGTGAAGCTTGATATTCAGCAGTTTACAAGATAAATTTGAGTACACAGTCCAAAGTCTATGGATTGTGGAATTAATCCTTGATGGGGTTATACACATATATATATATCGTTAGAAAGGTAATCTCATCAGCTTTCCAATGGGCTATGTTATAAATTTGTATCTGTTGAGCTGAAAAAGTGACAGCCGAAAACAAGAAGCTAGGTATGTAGCATTTTTCAAGAAAATTTCAATTACACAGCACAAATTCTATGGATTGTGGAATTAGTTGTTGATGCACATATATATATTGTTAGAAAGAGAATTTCACCAACTTTCAGATGGAGTATATTATCAATTTGTATCTTTTTGGCTTAAAAGGACACGCCCGAAATGTGAAGCTAGGTGTTGAGCATTTTATGAGAAAACTTCAAGTACACAGTCCTAAGCCTATGGATTGTGGCATTAATTCTCGATGTAGCTATATACATATATATAATGTTAGAAAGAGAATTTTATCAACTTTCCAATTTCTCAATGTGTACCTGTTGGGCTTAAAATGTTACAGAAAAAGAAAAAAAAAGTGGGTTTACGTTACCTGCCAGGCTGATGGATCAGGGTAAATGTCATCTCCTCGTAGAGTCCAGTAGAATGAAGCAATTTCAATGGTATGTGAAGCCATTTCAATAAGGTTGGCTAAGCCATTATAAGTTGATGGGTGTGAAATGGAATGAGCTGGATATGTCAGATTTTCTGGAATACTTTCCACCAAGGATGCACTGAAAATAATGTGGAGAATAAGATGTTGAAGAAGAGCGATAGAAGTCAGCGTTTTTTTTTTACTATGTGGATGTAATCAGGGAACACAATATTTACCATATGGTAGCCATTTTCTTTTGGAAAAATTGAGAACAAATGATTGAATCGGGAAGAGAGAAAGTTGTTTGGTTTGAAACAAAAGACAGGTCTGATTTGTCACTCAATAGAAACTGTCACGTGACAAACATCTTTTGGCAGCATGTCTTGTTGGGCCGATCAATTAAAAAATTGGAAAATGTTACTTCTCTCGACTTTTGTTGCATCACTAAAAAGTCTGAATTTTCAAAAAACAAGCATGAATGCGCTGGACATAAACTAAGGGGCTGATTAAGGATAAAACTTATTTTGGGAGAGATTTTTCAAAAAACATAAGGAGTAAATGTTGAAATTTTCAGCCCTCTAGCCCCATTGGTGTGGCCTGTACATGTGACACATAGATAGCCAGCCAGCCAGAATCACTTGAAAACTGAAGAAACCTATGTTGACAGTTTGATATATTATGGCTTGTTGATGATGATGTTGGATCGTTATATACTGGGTGTACAATAATCAGGCGACACTCAGTGATGCTGCTGGTCGGATATCGTTTGATGTTCATTCTTCGTTCGTGTGCCGTAGCTTTGCTGACATGAAAGGACATGGGTACATTGAGAAAAACGAAGTCAGTTTTAAATACTATGTTCATTTTAATTTGACTTTACTTGTAGTGACACTCTGGGAATTTGCACTGTAAGATACGTGATACTATAAAATCTACTGTTTATATTGTTGAATTTTGAGTTGTCAAACAAATAGACGGCATATATAGCTTTTTGCAGAATTCAAATTCAATGATTTTTTTTTTCCAGTGAAAGATAAAAAAACTGTCATAATTATATTCAAATATTAAAGAATAAAGTATCAAAAAATGTAACATAGTGTAGTAGCACTTACCTGCAAGAATATCCAATATCTAAAAGTAGGGACTCAGCAATAGGGAGCAGAAGATACGAGAGAAATAATATCACCTTCATCTTTCTTTAATTATACCTGGCAACAGACATAAGGATAAGAACAATAATTAAAAAAATACAAACAATAGGTATGAACAAAATGTACAAAAATGAAAAATAATTTCATGCGTGTAAGCGACATCTGATTTAAAAAAATGTCTGGAGAAGTACACATATTTGAGTGGAAAAAATAAACAAGATTAAAATGCACGACAGCTGTGCCATGCAAAAAAAAAGGCATGTTATTGCTTCCATAATTTGAAATAACAGTCAATTTGCATAAACAAAAACCAGAATAAAATATATTAAAATTACAGGCGGTAAATATCTTGTCATCATTTCACTATATTTAATTATTCATCTTTGTCATAATATTTTTATATAAGTTTTAGTTGAACCAAGACATAGAAAGAATAAAAATATGAATTTAAAAAATTTACAAGATATCGGAATAAATCGATAAAAATGATGAAAAATATCTTATAATAAATTTGAGTGAAAAAGATTTTTTTCACAGATCAAAAGGCTGAATGATAATTAATCGAAATAAAACTAAAAGAATTTCCAAAAAGAAAATTATTTTACTTAATTTTCCTGTTTTTTTAATCCCAAAGTAAGAGTTCCGTTCCAGCAGTTCCTGGATATTATTCTAAAAAAGGTAAATATAATTAGTATCTCCAGGGATATATCTGTTAAATGTGTAAAAATAAACGAAAGCATCATTATATAAAATAAATAAACCATCAAACTAATAAAAGGTGGGGCAGGAATCATATGAAAAAAAATTGTTCTTCTCCGAAATTTGGAATGGAAAATTATTTTTTTTAAAATTCGCCCTTTAATAAATAAGTATCGAAAATTTTATTAAAATCGAATAATATGCTGATTTTTGCCGGATTTTAAAAAATTACAGCAGGATGACACCCCTTACGCAAACATCCTGGCCTCTTTCGACAAACAGCTTCCCTCAATCTGTCCAGTGTTTCACAGTATCTGACTGCATTAACTGTCTGACCATGTGGTATGAAGGCCACGAGCAGCACACCTGTTGCATCCCAGAAAACAGTTGCCATCAATTCTTTTTTTGGTGGGGTGGGAGTGGGGTGTAACGATGGATGCTTCCAGATATCAACCTTTGTTTCTGGGGTTATGTGATGCATCCAGATCTCATCACCCGTGATCGTGTGCTCCAGAAAATCCCCATCAGCTCCCCTGAACTGTTCCACACAGATGATGTTGTTGTTTCAGAGGTACAAGGGTGGCTCCAATGGCTTGACACCACGTGCTTTGAGGAGGGTATTTATGCGCTTGTGCACCGATGGGACAAGTGCAGCATTCTCGATGGCGTCTATGTGGAAAAGTAGCATAGTAGTGCTGGTAACATATGCACAAATGTTTTATTTCTATAGTAATAAACATGTTGTATTAGTAAATGTTTGTACCTTACTTTTCGGACATCCCTTGTATTAAAAAGCTTTAAAGTTTATTATTAATCTTTGTATAAACTTGGGCTTGATATATCAAGATATTTATCAAACAAATGTCAAAACATTCATTCACTGTAGTGATTAGATATATAGTGACACAGCAAATTCTAATTATGGGGAAACGAAGCAGGTCGTTTCATCTGCAGATGTTTCAGCCTCATTTTGTTTTTAAAGGCAAAAATGATTGAATGTATTTATTTCTGTTTTTCTTATTTATTTTTTTATTCATGCACCATTTTTAACATCGAGTGTGCATGGGTGTGAAATGTTCAAACTCACATAAAGTTGCTTAAGAAAAGAAATTTTTTCTAATTCTTAGGCCATTTGGTAAAAACAAATCTTAACCATTTTTATTTGTCATTTATAAAAAATTAGATTAAATAAACAATATTTAACTATAAAAAGTAAAAAAAAAGAAAGATTTCTAAAACACTTAACAACAAACATACATTACATAATTATTGTACATTGTATCAGATTTATATATTATGATTCTATTTCATTTTAAATTACATCCAGATCGTCATTATCGCCCTTAAAAATGAAACGTCCGCTGTTAAAATATCTGAGTCCTAAATATCTGCTTACCAATGAAGCAATAATCATGGTTGTATTTTAGCGTTGACCGCATTTGAATCCTATGTACATAAACAAGGTTTTGGCTTTTCTTATTGCTGCCCACTGACTTTACCACTACTCCCTTGCTTTAGTCATTTTCTGCACTAGCAAACTAAATATTACTGATGGAATGTCAGTAGCTTGAATTGAAATGACTTAGCCCACTAGGATAACTAAGAAGAGAGAAGCCTCATGCCATTTGCTGATATGTCTCAATTGAATCTAGGACAAATCGGCTGCGGACAGTTCGGACAAGTCGTCTGCCAATATATCAAACCCGGACATTCAGGCCGAGTTTCATTTTTAAAGGCGAAAATGACTATCTAGACGGGATTTAAGACGAAATAGAATCAAAATATATAAATCTAATGCAATTTACAATAATAATAAGTTAATTCATGTTTGTTGTTTAGTGTTACTGTTTTATATCTTTTTTTTCACCTTTTTATAGCAAGTTTTTGTTTATTTTCTCGAGTAATGTTATTTAATTTTTTGTATTCATTTAATGCACAAAATAGATAAGAGTTGATTGTAAAATAAAGTTGGTGCAGCACGGGAATTTGTCAGTCAGCTGTGAGAAAAAACTAATTTTTAAAGGTCTTTTCGGACGAAAATATCTTAGTAACTTCGAAATAACATCGATTAAACAGTTTTTAATGTTTTCGGAAGAAAATATCTTAGTAACTTCGAAATAACATTGATTAAATAGTTTTTAATGTTTTCGGAAGAAAAGTAACTTCGAAACAAATACAGAGTAGCAACACCAATTCAGGCGAGTATTTTCTACTTTCAATCTCTATTTTCAATATCAACACGCAGACTTTGTTTAACTTGGTAGCTAATGGCTGTTGACGTTTCAGTGACGTCACCGGTGTAAAGACAAAATCCGTGCTTTTAGATTTGCAAAGATTTGGGGTGCTGGTCGGTCATATGATCCTTTTTGTTTAACCCATCACACTTGAATTTTACACCTGAAGATGGCCGAAAAATGGATCGGCCGAAACGTCGTGTTTACAACTCAAACAACAAGATGGAGTTCAATCGTCCGCAGAACCATTTGAATATGAATTAACTTATTATTATTGTAAATTGTATTAGATTTATATATTTTAACTTTATTTCGTTTTAAATCCCATCTAGATAGTCATTTTCGCCTTTAAAAACGAAACGCGGCCGAAATGTCCGGGTTTGAAATATGGGCGGCCGAGTTGTCCGGTTCACCGTCTCCATTATAGTAAAGTGAGGGACAGATGGTTGAAATGCCCAGCTGTTCCATACCAGCTGCTGCGTTGATTAGTTGTGTTTTGTGTTTTGTGTTACAGTATATTTTGAAGGACGTCTTGCGTCATTTTTAAATATGGGGTTAAAAATGACGCAAGACGTTTAAAAAATAAAAATAAATAAGAGAATACTTCCGTAAAAATGTCGGAAAGTAAGTGCAGAGTTTTAGTTTAGCATTATAGTTGCATTTTAAACAGAATGAGAATCCCCCTCGTAAATCTTTTAAAAAAGATTTTCTGTAAAAAAAAACAACTAACAAATTCCTGGATGATTCCAAGGTCTTATGGATTGAAATAACCTAAAAATTGAAAGAAAAAAATTCTTCTAGGAAGAAAACTATTTTACGTACGTAAACTACTACTAGGAAATTAAGATAATGAATCTTTGGTGCAAGCCAGTGATTTTATGACCGGAATCCGCTAGGCGAGGGCATTACAAAAAGGTAAAACCCAGATGACCGGTTTCTCTCAGCCGATTATTACAATATTCTATCAAAAACAGAAACTTAAGCCATTATTAAAGCATTTTTAAATGATCGTTCAAGTTCCTATTATAGGCGTGCAACTTGCATAAATTATTTTTTAAACTTTAAAGTTCTATGTTCAACAAAAGCTTTCGCCTTTTTTGTCAGTTAATTGTCCAAAACGGCATTCGACAAAATTATTCCCACAAGAAAAATCCATAGAACGAATTTAATTTGCAACATTCTATCTTTTCTGAATGAAAAAACAAAGTTGATTGAACTGATACAACTTTTTGTTATCGTTTAAAAGAAGTTTTAACAAAAACGCGCGTAGTAAAATAAAAATCTCTTACTGAATTAGTGTGTATAAAATAAAAAACAAAACCACTGACTTAATTGAGGCTTTACTTTGTTTCCTAATTAAAATAATGGCAAACAAACAGTTCTTTTGTTTTCTTTCTTAGCTGAGACTGTAAACTTTTTACTTACTTTTCAGGTTGACAAATTTTTTGGTCATGTGATTTTCTTGTTCATCGTTAGTTTTATTATTGTTGCGTCTTGTGATCCGGGCATTCGAGGCCGGACCAGTGTTGCCGGTAGCGCCTTTCGCGCTAGTTTCAGCGCGTTTCCTGTTTCGGCAGTGTAAAATAGCGCATTTTTAGCCATTTTAAGGCTATTTTTGACCATTTGTACTGTCTTTTTTGGCCATTTTTGGCTAAGAAGAATCAACGCTTTGGCTGTCAAACCAGCAAAAATATTTTTGGAGCTAGCAACCAGTGTTGCCGATTTAGCGCGTTTCTTGTTTTGGCAGTGCAAAAAGCGCTAAATTAGCGCGTTTGCGCCTAAAACATTTTGGCCATTTTCTGGCTATTTTTAACCATTTTTAGCGTCTTTTTGGTGTTTTTTGTCCAGCGTTGACTATTTAAAAAAAATTTTAGCGGCTTTTTTTTGCGCTTTTTGCTTTTTGCACACTGGTCCCGACAGAAAAGAAAGTGAACGCATTGAATAAAACGTGGTTTATTTATTTGCTTCAACTGATTTTTTGTTTTTATTTTTAAAGAAACCAACAATTGAACTGGATATTCCAGTTATTCCACTCTTTATTCAATCAGAGGGAAGAATTTCATCAACAGATATTTTATCTCTAACGAACGATAAATTTATTGTGAATAAATAAAACAAGAAAGAAGAATTAGAAAACAAAACGAAAAAACATATAAAACTAAAAACAATTTTTGTTAAAATAATAGAATAAATAACGTTGATACATTTGCTGTCATTTTTATTTTCGAAACACTTTTGAAAAAATCAGTATCTTACCAGCAGAAATACCTGGCCTTGCCTGTAGCTGACGCCAGACACATATAATTTGAGAAAAGTAAATTTACAAAGAGCCAGGTGTCCGGAGTTGAAGAGTTGGTGTGGGGAGTGGCCAAGCGCCATCGTACGCGCTTCGTGATAAAAAACGATCTCCAGGTAGACAGACAGAGTCGTTTCGCTCGGCTTTGTCCCCATTAATGAGAATTTAAGTGGGACCAAAAGTCTCCAGGGACATCCCTGGTGAATTTATGGACATTTTCCTCCGTAAAAGGCGACCCCAGATTTAATCGCGCCAACGCCAGGGTCAGAATAAGTTGACTCTAGGGTTAATCCAAGACATGTGTTTAGCGCACACACACATTTCTTAGCCCATATTAAGGCACCACGAGACTCCACCAGGGCAGTCTCGTAAATTCACCCTCCAGTTTTTCCTCCTCCGAATCACGACACCAAATACCTAAGACAAGCTACAGACTGGCGAATTATGTTTTCACGTTGTACTGAATGTAAAGTTGTACTGAACGTAAAATTGTACCAAAGTTGTACTGAACGTAAAGTTGTACTGAACGTAATGTTGTACTTAACGTAATGTTGTATTGAACGTAATGTTGTACTAAGAACGTTGTACTAACACGTTGTAATAAATATCCTTTATGTACACCAGTAAGAAGCGTTGAACCTTTTCCTTCACG
>VCCN01002788.1:284613-294690 GCA_006491835.1 Architeuthis dux | reverse complement strand
CTAAACGAGCGGCCTAAATCGTAAATGTGAATAAAGATAAATGTTATTTTAATGTTATAAAACATTAAAATAACATTTATAACATTAAAGTAACATTATAATAACATTTGGTGTTAAAAAAACAAAACTGTAAATAATAAAGGTATCGAATAATTATTAAGTATGTACAAAATGTACAAAAATGAAAAAAGAATTTCAAGAGTGTAATGATTTTTAAAAATGTATGGTAGACAATACTTTCGTATACAAATGGAGTCACATATATTTGAGTGGAAAAAACATATATTTGAGTGGAAAAAAATAAACAAGATTAAAATGCAAAAAAGTTTTAAAAATTAATATTGAGTGAAAAAATGTTTTTTTCATAGATCAAAAGCCTGAATGATAATTAATCGAATAAAACTAAAAGATTTTCGAAAAGAAAATTATTTTACTTAATTTTCCTGTTTTTTTAATCCCAAATTAAGAGTTGCGTTCCAGCAGTTCCTGGATATTATTCTAAAAAAGGTAAACATAATTAGTATCTCCAGGGTATCTGTGGATGGAATATTCCACTTAACATTGACTCTGACAATATTGTTTTGCCAGGCACATCAGAGAGATTGGAGTCAAGGACAAAGGGAGGTAACTTGTCAGCAGGTCAAGGGGACTTAACTGACAGTACCTCAAAGGATGAAAGTGGGGCTATCCCAGAGGCAGTGTTGCCAATTTCGCGCTAGATTCAGCGCGTTTCTTGTTTTGGCAGTACAGGATGCATTGGTTATAGACCTATCTTTTCAGGACTAATGCGATCTTTTTGTTCTTGAATGTTGAGCTTGCTCTACCGAAAGCTTGCCAGCCTAGAGTGATTCTTCGTTTGAGTTCTTCTTCTATTTACGATTTCAACACAATAGTGGGCCGCAACTATCTCACAAGTGTACTGCATATTTTTTCTAAATTTTGAGCCTTGAACGTGTCCAGTACGGGTATCATGTCTGTCCCGCTTCCACCACAGAGTTGCCAATTTAGTGGTTTTATCACTAGATTTTGTGAGATCTCAACATTTTTAACGATGGGTGAAAGGAAAAAAGGTTGATGAGTACTTATATCAGTATGAAAGTTTCGTTCATTGACTAGTGAAATGTTTTTGTGTAATTCATTTCATTTTTACAGTTGGTATGCCGCATACGTCAAGTATATGTCTTAGTGTGTCGTCATAGAATAAAGTTTGAGAACCACTGCAGTAGGCTGATAATCTCATTGGCCTCTCTCTAGTTTCAATACTTCTGTGCTACTGACAGGGCCGAATTTAACAATGATGGGTCCAGTGCATAACATTTCTTGAGGCCCTTCTATTTTTGTATTCAGCAATTATTTTCAAAGAAATCAAAACAAAAATGAAATATTCATAAAATTATGATATTTAATTTAACGCAAAGTCTTTTATGGATCAATAATCCACCTCTTTGTAAGATAATAAATCCCCAAACAAGTTTAGTTTATTTTACTTTTTTATCAGCAAATAATTAAAATATTGAAATATGTTTAAGACATATTTTTTGTGGCCCCTAAAATCTTGCCCTGGCTTCTGAGCAACATGTTGTAGGTGTTTGTATATGTAAAAGTTCTCAATGAATTTCAATAACATGGGCTAAGGTGGAATTAGTTACATTTTTGGGAGGATCCAGGAATCTTTTACAGTTATCTCCCGAGCATCGTAGCTATATATGAATTGATTTTCCTTCAGTTTTTCGTTGGTGTTGACAGAGATATGCACACTCTCGAGTTTTCAAGCATCGTATGTTTGATACAGAATTTGTTTTTCAAGTTTTGTGTCAAATACGATGCTTCCTTCTTAAATGTCCTTCGAAGAAAAGTGTGGCTTCCTGTAACAATGAAATTAAAAAAGAAATCTTTCGTGCGTATCGAACATTCAAGATGTTTACGATATGATTATATTACCGCAAGTTTCAAATCAACCAGGAAGGACTTTCTGAGAAAGTAGGCTGTAAATGCAAAATAATAAACGTAATTTTTTTCAAGTTTGTCTTACGTAACTCTTTTCCCGACCATAACATTTTTATGTGCAAAGGTGCATATAAAAAGTCACAATATTGTTCAGATTCAACTTATTGAAATTAACAATATATGCTTCTAAAAAACGACATCTCATGTATAACAACCTAATATAGTAACACCTCGGTTAGCGCTTTAGATACGTCCTTATAAGAATTCAGCGCTAAATGAGAAAAAAACCGGGGTCATTATAACATAGCATGAATAGAGATCGTGCCAGCAATGATTTTAAAATATACATGATGTTGAGCCTTAACATGATGGAATGGATTAGTGCTCATTTGGTAGCTACTTTCTGGAGCTGGTGAATCACTAGGTGTCCATATATATCACATCATGATAAATTATTGTGTTTTTGTATGTCTATGTGTATGTGTTTATTCTCATACCCATAGTACATTAACCAAAGTGTACAGTATACACTTACTTCGGGGGCTGTATATTATTAATGACTTTATCATTATTTATTTCGGAAATTTAACATCTACGAAAAAATATTTGAAAAAAGAGCGCTATAGTGAATCAGCGCTAAATGGGGTAGCGCTGATAGCTACTAACACAGACTGAAGCAAGATTATCCGGGTGTGCTGATCCATGGTCTTGCCAGACTTGCAGATACCACCACAAGTGTGGTTGATTTTATTAGGGTGTATCAGAAGTATTTCCGTTTTTCACAGACATTTATTCCAAAGATTATTTTATGTACACATCTAAAGACTGTGACGCCACTATATCATATCATTATCAACTAGCTGGACCCGTGGAAATAAATGAATGAAAATTTGAAATTTTTACCGATTTAAAAGAAATTCTTTTAAAATGCAATTTTTTGTATTAATAACAAGCCAGGATTTTGATCGGGGGGGGGGGATCCAAATCAAAATTGTTTTATTACAAATGAAATCCAACATTTTCACCTACATTTTTACAAAATTGACAAAAAAGAAAAGTAAAAAATAAATAATCAAAGAAATTTACCACAGAACCAATAATTTAAATAATTGTAAAGAATAAGACGGAAGACATCTTATATTAGATGAAAAAAAATTGTTCTAAGGTTAATTTATGATTATTTGGGATTATTTTTTTAATTTATGAAATTTCTTTATCTAGATATTAATAAAAAAAATATGATTGTGCTTTGCTTGAGCAGTGGGGTGGGGGGTCCGGACCCTCTGGAGCTCCTTTGTCATAGCTACAGAGACTCACAAAATAGTTAGTAATCGAATCAAATTGGATGAAGTACTTGATATTGACCTTAGAATATGTTCTAATAGCCATTTCATACGGTCTCAAAATGTCCCTGTAATTTCAAACTTTCCTCGAACCCCCAGCTGTATGCGCTTGTAGTGAAATAAAACTAGATTATCTTTTGCCCTTAATTAAAAACAAAACAAAGAAATATGCATATTGTCGCTGACACCCAACCTAAGTAAACAGAATATTCTTATCAAAATCGCTTCTCCGCACACAATGTACATCGCAGATAATAGAATTCTTCTCAGCCACAGTTCTCCAAATAATCAACTAATGGTGTAATATAATATTCATTGGAGACACAGAGTCTAGAAAAGTATTACACATTTTTACCTTCAATTATCTTTTAGAGTTGGTGATAAAACCCAGCCAAAAGCTAAGATTTGACAATTCACACCCCACACACACATACCACTTTCAATAAAAGCACCATACAAGGTCATTCTTGGTCAGATCCCAGCATATTCTGCCCTTGGGCAGGTATGCAAGGTTTCTCTGTCCATACGACGATGCGCGCACCTTTTTGGTCGACGTACGTGCACACACACACACACACACACACACACACACACACACACACACACGTATACATACAGACAACAGTACCTTTTTCCATCGAACTTTGAACAATTAACTTTCTAACATTCTACGCCGAACGAATATTCTCTTACCTTCTACCAGAAAAACATTTTCCCTATTCTCCACTAATGAGAGCTTTATCAATCTTTCTACAGCTAAATGTAGCAACCTAATCTTGTGCGCCTATTAATAAATATATCTTGTTAAGTTAAATTGCATCTGCATTTTCATTACTTCACGCAACTGCAAATATTTTCTCTTTTTATTCTATTGTTGCGTGCAACATTATTTCTCCTACGATCACAGAAAGAGGCAATGAAAGAAATAACTAAGGGATACGTTCTCGTCAATTACTTTGCTTACTAAATCAGGTGCCTTAAGGAAAGGAATACTACTTCAGCCATAGCTACTACTACTACTTCTATTATTGCTAATATCGTTACGTTCAATTCAAACTAATTAATTCAACTTAGTATTACATGTTAACTTGGTAGGTGTAATGTTTATATATGTATATATGTATGCTTAATACCAATAAACATGCCAAAGCGGAGCTACCCAACAGACCACATAACGAGCCCCGTTTTCGGTACCGGAAACGAGGCGCCGCAAGTAGTAGGAGCTGGGAAGGGTCTCTGACCATCGGCCATCGCCCTGAAAACATCGTTGTCTTTGTTCACCCTTTTTTCTAAACACAGCTAAAGTGAAGGGTTCTAACCAAACGCGTTTAACAAACACAGCTAAAACAGAAAATAACAAACTAGCAATCACACAAAGTACAGCAAAGACATAATACTAGCGATGAGGAAAACAAACGAAAGAAAACGCCATAATACCGACGAGGAAAAAAAACGAACAAACAAAAAGCCACAACAACGAAAAAAAAAGAACGTGTGAACAAATGCATCTCGCAGCCAGTTTTCTACTGCAAATCAGAAGGGAAAATCGTCCGATGGAAGAAATGGGTTACCAGACTAAAAAAAACCTATTCATCGCACACATGGCAAGCTATGATATCAGGCAGAAGGTCCAGCTTCTAACGTTCGGTGGGGATGATTTGAACGACTTGGTAGAATCACCACCAACCGGACAACCTCTGCCACGAGACAACGAGACACATTTTGGAAGACTCGTTAAAGCGGTGGAAAACTATTTCCATCCACAACATCACGTCGACAGCCGACGAAATAAGCCTGATTCCGACACCGATTATGTGTTCAGATGCGATGCCACACCAGCCCCAAAACACAAAAAATGGCTTAACTCATTAGATGTTGAGGACGCCAAAAAAACTAAAAGAAATACGTGTACCCGTAACAAACCAAGATTGCTGAGTTGAAAAAAGGGACGAAGCTCAAAGCCGTGTGCGAATGTGCCGCGAATTAGACGAGCAAAAACAACAATGCCTCGACTTGGAGGTAAAGTTGCATTTATCCGAGAAGCGCCTCACCGAAGCTGAAGAACAGTTTGCTGCAGCTCTCGAGAAAACAAAAGAGGCAGAGTACCACGTCGAGAAGCGTAGAGAGATATCTGAAGATCTTCAGAAGCAATCGGCAGCAAAAATGTCACCGAGAACCAACAACAGATCAAACTCACACATTCCCTGCAAAACCAGTCAGACTCTGACACGAAAACAGAAACCACACATGTGGAAAAGGGTGAGTGGTGTAATGTTTATATATGTATATATGTATGCTTAATATCAATAAACATGCCGAAGCGGAGCTACCTAACAGACCCCATAACAACGGGGTTTCCAGTACCGAAAACATCGTCGTCTTTGTTCACCCTGCTTTTCTAAACCCAACTAAATAGGGTCCTAACCAAACGCATTTAACCAACACACCTAAAACAGAAAATAACAAACTAACACAAAGAACAGCAAATACGTAATAGTAGGGTTAAGTGTTAGTTAATACTAATGGAGTCAGGTAGTAATTAACCTAATGCATTTAATCAAACCTCGTTACAGACTCATGCAACTGCCAGAATCATACATTAATGGGCCGATGTTAGGTGTTTGTCCGGGCCGTTTTCGGCTCCCAATCCGCCCCTTGACCGAGAGGTTCGGGTTGTGGTTTGAAGCTTGTTGCGGTGGAGTTAGGAGTAAGGTCCTGGGAAAATGGAAGGAATAAGAGAACTATAATTCGGACAAGCTCCCCCAACTGGCAACGAACAATGAACAGAGAACACACATATACGGAAATATAAGGAAATGCGATGCTAATATTCGGTGACCAAGACCATGGGAGATATATGCTCAGAACTGAAATATCAGGAGTTGGAGAAGTTTAGCTGGCCTTTATCCTGTGAGATGTGTTAAACATATGTCTTCTAAAAAGGAAAGTGAACTGTTTGTCTCTTAAATCGAACTGTCTTCCTCTTATATTGTGTTTTGTGTCTCTAGTAAACTCTCTATCTCTCTTTGGCGTGTGTTGGCCCTCGATCCTGATCCTATTTCTCATCGTTCATTAAAGTCTCCTGGTTAAGCTACATCTGTCTTTTGTCTCGTCATTTAGCGTTTCGCTTCTCTTTTTGCCACAGATCCAGAATTTAAAATCGTATGTTTGCTCCCATATTATCATCACCCAACGCCCTGAAAAGGTAAACTAGTGAATCCAAGATGGTTACCTGCTTACTTCCGGCTTGAGCCTAGCATAGTAGTAGTTGGCTCTTAGGAGTCAACGGTGGTGGGAGGTTCCTGCATGGATTGTCCTGGCTGCTTGGTTTGGGGTGATGGTGGTAGGACCTATGGACACAACAATATAAACTTTCCATGCATTTCTAAATATGGCCTTGTGTTTAATACATTCTTGTAGAGTTGATTGTGTTGTGTAATAATTTAAGATTCTATGGCTATTGTTGGATCTCACCTCCAAACATTTATCCTCCAAAAATCTCAGCAAAATAGGCTCCAAAGAATTGCACCAAGAAAGAGGCACGAGTTCAAACAACCAATAATTGAGAAACGCTCAGCAGCAGCTCAATAATTATTTTGGATATCAACTATTTTTCGACCAAAAATTCATTGCTCATGGGAGCCGGTCTATTTTGCATATAAACAAACAACAGACAGATTTCATGAGTCACGGCCGACTCACACGCACATGTATTTCACCTGTGCATGCCAAGCATTCACGCAAAGCGTTCAGACATTTCAACCAGAGGCAAGTAAGTAAGTGACTCACTCACATGTATACGTTTGCATACACTTACTCACATATGCTTGCATATACACACACATACATGTCAACTTCTTAAGAACTTTAATTCAATTGACTTTTTTGTTCCAATCAACTGATGAACACTTTCTCGATGCAAGACGCATTCACAATCATTCATTGTTATTTGTTCTATGAATAAATATTATATATGTTACATACACATTCGTTTATTTGTTTATTTCGTTGAATCTTGAACAAGGCTGAATGTGAATTATAATTGTAGACAGAGATATATGCTATATTACCCTCTACATATTGGTGACCATACACACACTATGTCACCATATTTCCTTTTTGATTTTTGGCTTTCTACACTTATGATTTTTAAACAATGTTTGTATGTGTAGCAGAGCGGTTTGGTAGGGGGTAGCTAATAGAGATAAAGCCTTTCTGCATGGTAGTACAAACAGAGCAAAAGTGATTATAGCAAATCTGGCTTAGAAAGGACTTCCCCGAATATAGGTCACCCGGGGGTGGCCGAGCTTTGGACAACGTGTGGATTCGCTGTGAGTGGATTGGCTGAGCGGGAGCAGAGGGAAACCTTTGAATTTTGGGGAGAATTTGAGGGGGGTAAGCCGTTGACCACGAGGGTGGAAGATCTTAGACCGCACGGCTGCTTGCTACTACGATGAGTGGCGGCTCTTTTGTTTATAATTAAATGTGTATATTTTTATAGAAAGATATGTCTTGCTTATATTTATTTTGCATGTATATTTTACCGAAGTTTATATACAAACAGTACTCAAAATGTATGCATACATTTCTCTATAAACAACACTTCATTTCAATGATGACCCAAACTACTCAATTTCTACAAGGAAATATTTCTCAGAGAATTCATCTTCAAAGGACAAACCAAACCATTAAGAACAATAAGCATTCCTAACAACATATTTGTAGATGCTGAAATACTGAAGACAGTGCAGTTCTGTTTTTAAACACTGGAGGCCTTAAACTATGCCAGAAATTATCATGCACAATCATTTTTGTCAGCTAAAAATTCATTATGGACTTTTGACTTACACTTGATATTAATATAGGGCTTCACAGAACTAACTCCCGATTTGTCCCAAAGTTAATGCTAGTTCTAAGGGAAGCAACTATTAAATTAATTTTGGGACAAATTGGGCATTACTTATGGGACACGCTGTATATATAGAGTGAGTAAAGACCCCATATCTTATGGGTCCCACAGCAACAGATATGCATACATTTTCTTTAAAAAATGGCACATTTCTAGAATTGTATGTGGTGTAATAAATCGAATTTCATATATATCAGTTTATCTTACTTTTTCTTATATTTCATATTAATCTTATATTTAAATTGATACTAGTATCTATACCAGCCATGGGCAACCAGCGGCCCGCGGGTCGAATGCGGCCCTTTTGACATTCTGAATGGCACGCTTAATTCCATGAGGAAAATAACGTTTTATTAAAATTTCATCTAAGAAAAATGGAACCTTTTTTGAAGAAATGAGAAAATTCCAGGATAAGTGGACAAATGATTACTTCTTTGTTGAAGTAAAAAAACAGACCAAGGTGTCTAATATGTTCTGAATCCCACTCCACATTTAAAGCATTTAACGTTAAGCGTCATTACACAACTAAACATTCCGGGTATGATAAATTTAAAGGAGATATCAGAAAGCTTAATATTGAAACAATAAAGAAACAGATCGGTAGACTAAATACGCTTTTTTTCTCCTAAAAGGCAAACAGAGTGTGATGTCCCCCTGGCGACATAAGGGAGCAACACCTCGAGTTACCTCCCTTGTCACAACCCATAAGACGGAAGTGAGTTCCCGGTCATGTGCCGGGAAAAACCGGGGTAAAATAAAGAGAATCGCACGAAGTGTAGGGACGGACAGTCCGCTCTCTGTCGGTGATCAGTAAACACCACATTAGTCTTTGTCCTTTGTTCCTTTGCTTCATCTTTCCCTTTCGGTGAGATTCCCACGCGCTGGGAGATATTACACAGAGTTCAGAGAAGTGGTGCATGCAAGCTATGTCATTAGCAAAAAGGTTCCTAACATTCTAAAAATTATTCTGACGGTGAATTTGTGGCCCGGTTTATGATTAGCAATATCTCATGCGGCCCACTCTAGAAAAAGGTTTCCCATGCCTGGTTTATACTCTAGAAGGAAGACGCATAACTAGGGTTTGGTTGCATGATCATGCTAGGGAAGGGACAGTTTTTGAAGACAAAAAGTGTTCTTGGCTTAAAATATACTGAAATAAAGATCTTCTTAAAAAGATCTGAGTTGTGTATTCTGTGGGCCATAATTAGAAAGATCACAAAACAAAAATTACCATTTTGCATTTACCAGTTGTTTAATATAGATACAAACAAGTTGCTTTTACAGCCCTTTTACAAAAATTGAATTAAAAATGAAGCAAAAAAGTAACTTTGTGCCTATTACTTGAATTGATGCCTCTTATAGGTTAATATTTTGATTACTTAAAATAAATTTCATTAATTTTCTTGTTAAATCATAAAATTGCCATTAGTGGATTTCAGTACAAAAAGAATGAATGTGTGTGTGTGTGCAGGTGCTTTACTTTCTACAATTTTTAAAGAATTGCAAAAGGAAAAAAAGAAATGAAGAAGGTTGGTAAATCTTATGACAATCTTCTTAACATATCAAGATACAGACGAAATATATACTTGAATATACTTGAAATACGCTTTTTTTGACAGCAGTTAATTGCGTCATTAAGCCTGTTTCAGTGTAGTTGGGCTGGGTTTAAACTAATAAGAAACATGGTAGTTAAATTTGGTATGTCCAACATCAGAACAAAGATTATTAAAAAAAATATTGATATTCTCGGATGTGACCATCTTTTCACTTAGGCTGTTTCATGCGTTTGCCACTCTTGCCGAGAGTGGAGGTGTGAATTTGTAGTTTATGGCTGTATCCTTTGGTTTTACTGCACGTAGATGAAGTCAGCATTTTCTT
>VCCN01002788.1:197625-216723 GCA_006491835.1 Architeuthis dux | reverse complement strand
CTCTCTCTCTCTCTCTCACACACACACCTGATTCCCAATTCCTCTCCCTTGTATCATTATTTCCTTTCTTTCTTTCCTCTTCCTCTTCTTTTTCTTCTTATTGCTTTGTAACTTTACCTCCATCGTCTTCCCTTTTCATTTACTCCTGGGGCCACCCGTGTTTTGTTTCTTGATGCTATTATTTCTTACTATTTACTAGGCTCTGCTTAGAGTAACACTAGCCCAAATGAGGAAAATGGGGATAGGAAGATTGTGTTGCGTCTATTGGGATTGGTCTGTCAGCCTTGAAAGTCAGTATTCACAACGCTAACTTTTTATCACGAACCCGGACTTCTATCACTTCTTAATTTCTCCTTTTTCCATTTTCTCAATATCATTCGTCGCTCTTCTTCAATTGTTAGCTGTTTTCTCCTTTTCCCTCTCCAGTGGCGTTTCTAATTCTTAGAAAGTGTGTGTGTGTGTGGGGGGGGGCACTTAGGGGCCGAAATTAGGTTGTGTGGCAAAACTCGAAATGCATGTGACGAGAAATCTTCATTTTTATACTTCACCAAGTTGATATACACAACATATATGAATGATTTTTGTAAATATAAGTATAAGGGGGCGGGCGGACTTTCTCCTTCCCTAGCGACCATCAAATGGGAAGGGAGGTCGTCTCCCCTTTTGTCCACGCCTTCAATTAAAAGCATTAAAAGCTGGCATGTTCAAAATTATTATATTTTTACGGCATAGTTTTTTTTTCTCGAAAATCTGAGATAATCAATCATATATCAGCTGCACCCCTACATTAAAGCGTATGAAAGTGTGTGTGTGTGTGTGGGGGGGGGGGCAACATAGAGGTCAGCCAAAATTCTGGGATGGCCATGGCCCCCACTGGACCCCCCGTAGAATCGCCACTGTCCCTCTTCCCTGCCTTTTAATTTAGAAGTAAAAGACTGGATAAAAGTTGACGGAAATCCATTCTTGGGACATTCCCAGAAAAATCAAAACAATGCATTATATACGATGGAAGTTTCTACATGATTTACCCTTTAAAAGAAGAATTAAGCCTACGGCAACAAAAAGCCTTTATGCAAATCTTATTTTGGCACCAAGAACTATAGTATCATGGGGGGGGGGGTGCACGGTTGCCCCTGCTGGCCCCCGGACTTCTAGGTGAAAACTGTCAGTCAAAGCAAAAGCAAAAATGGGCGGGGTGGCTGAAGATGATTTAAACCTCGTCATCGAGAGGTTAGATGTATTCCACATTGTTCTGATTCCCTCTCTGCTCTTTCTGATATGATACGCCTAATTAATTTAACTTTGATCAACCAACAAATGAAAATAACCAGCCATTCGAAGCTTAAAGAGTAAAAATAGGTCTATTCGACAGGATGCGTGTGCTTGGCTGCTAACGGTATTTGTTGCGAAGCAGAACAAAAATAAGCCATGTGTACGTACGCAGGTACCAAGTCACGGTTTGTTAGAGACAAAACAACTAGACAAAGGAGATTTTAAAAATCGATTTAATATAAACGATTCACTTCAATGACTTTATATTCATATATAAATATTTATAGGACCAAGCCCACTTTAGCACACCAGCGAAGAACGAATTCACAAGAATGCTAATCAACGCTCTACAATTGTTATATGAAGATACATAGATAAACTCGAATAAACATTAACAAACAAGGCAAACGGATGATATTTATAAAAGAGGAGATAAGCATTGTATAATAATTTAGCCGTATTCATCACGGGTCCAATATCGGCATATCTACTTTTACCTGGTCAATGTCATTAACCTGTTCACTGTCAAGTACAGGGTGGGTGAGAATTAACTCCTTATTAGAAATTATATGTAACGTTTGTATATCTGTGAATTCTTTTCAATGGGATTAACCAGAGAATAAAAAGATTTCCAATAGGGAGTTTCTTTTCACCCACCCTGTAGATTTTAGTTTTACAAAATAATTGGCTATCATTACCTTTCCCGATGAACAAATATCTTCCCCGGGACGCCTCTGGGGCAGACGTGATTTAATAAATAATTTAAATTAATAATTTAAATCACTCCTGTCCCAGAGACGTCGGGAGAAGATATCGTTTTTGTTTTAATTTGGTGAGGATTGTTTTTCGGGACAGTTTATATTTCCTTCGGGACGGTTAAAATTGTTCTTCGGGACGGTAGTGAATAAACTTAGTCTGGGGCCCTGCTGTTGATATAGGCAGCTACAGCTTAGTGGTTAGAACAGAAATTAAGGCTGAGAGGCTGGATTTCCATTTTCAGAGCCAGGTTAGTGATACTAGTTGATATATGTTTACCATAGAGATAGGGAACTGATTTCAAAACCAAAGAACTTTTCAAACAGTCATAGTTACACATCTATTTTAATAGTAACACTTAAAATAGACTTACGTTAATTGTTCTGGACTCAAGTGCTGCATTTTTACATTTTCGTTGTTGCATGTTCGGTCATAGAACGGATTTGTCCGCTCAGAGAAATAGTCCAGCACATTTGCAGAATTGAGAAGAGGAATCCAGGCACTGTTTTGCCAGGAAATTCCTAGAGATTCTGAAAAAGAAAGAAATGAAAAGAAATAGAAAGGCAGCTACAGCTTAGTGGTTAGAACAGAAATTAAGGCTGAGAGAAAATATTTTGTATCAGAAATGCTTAATCCCATATAATCATCTTAGCTGATCTTCCTTTGCTTGCCTCTACACAGTGAGTGAGAATTAACTCCCTATTAGAAATTATATGTAACTATGTATATGTAAATATTGCTCTATTTTCGTGAAACAATTTTTATTTTGGCCCTTAGAGTGGTACAATCTAATTTATGATTTTTGATTCCAGGTATCAATAAAGAAAGCTGTTCAAAATGGCGCGGCGCCTGACGCTGTGTGAATAAAGCGATGCGCCATTTTGGACGGCTTTCTTCACTGATACTTGAAATCAGAAAACAGAAATTTTACCACTGTAAGGACCAAAATAACATTTTAAAATTATAGCTAGTTTCACTACAATCGACCAATAAGTGATAATGATATTACTAATTTCCAATAGGGAGTTTCTTTTCATCCACCTGTATATCTTTGAACATTTTAACTCCTGTGCCGAGTTTTTCTCGTAAAAAGAAAATGAAAATAGTTTTCATTCACTAGTTGTCATAAAACCGAAGTAAATATGCACATTCCCTTTGTTTGCACAAAATGCTGCATGTAGCTAAAGAATAACACACTTTCGTACGACGAGTTATCTCGTCCGTTGCACAAGACTAACAACTTGTTAAGATGATGGCAGCGAACAGTTAAAAAAGAATTGCTGTTAATATCAATCACTATAGATGTTTTTTCTATTTTAACGAATTGTACAACAGCTAATTGGGTCGCTATTTGCTGTTATAATATCATGGCCCATTACGCCCCCACCCTCCGAGATGCATGTGTGCAAGACCCTGTGTGCCTCTGCAAAATAGTATCCACCCCCAACATTATGCTTAATGCATAGTTTAAATGCAGATTCTGGATGATTTTTTCTCCATCTTCCGTTTGAAACAAACTACAAGCAATGGCGTCGCAAGGGTTCTCAACGCCCGGGGGCAAAAATAATTTGCACCCCCCACCACCACACACAACAAAAATGTTTTGATTATTTATTTTGTGACTCATTAGTAGCCAAGTTTGCCAGATCAGTTTTCTCAAAATCGGATAATAGTGTTCCCAAAATAGGACATCCCTGCTCAAATTTGGACAGAATAAATTTGCTAATGGCTAAAAGTAGCTAGATTATTATCACTAATATTAGCTTAAAGTGGCTAGAATTTTTCATTTTTTTTCATTTCAAAAAAGATTTAAATGGACATCAGAGCTAAAAAAGGACACAATGTCCGAAATTGGACAAAACGGGCAACCCTGCTCATTACCCACTTAATGACAATAACATGAAGAATTAAATACCACCTTACATAGGCCTAAAATAAAGTCACACTATAACATTTAATTAGTATAAATTGAATTAAAATATTACTTATTTTATTAAACAAATTTTTTTCCTATGACTTTTTTTCCGACTCAGAAAATCAATGTTTTGGTTTTTTAGGTAGCTCAGAGTAATGTTACATTGTGACTTTTGTTCCATGACTTTTCTTCCTGTGACTTTTATTCCGGAATTCTTTTTAAAATATATTAAAGACATTGCGTCCCTTCACACTTGCGCCCGGGGCGATTGCCCCCCACCCCTCTTGCTACGCCACTGTCTACAAGGATACGTTTCATGCCTTAACGAATGCAGAACAGAAATCTTAGCTCAGTTGGTAAGACTGTCTGCCACCATGTTACTTGTGTTTCAAATTGGCGGTGGTCGATACCATATGAGGTCTTCTATCTCCAAAAGGCACCCTGCCTAACGCAGCTTTGTCATGTGGAGCATGATCTCGATGCTTGTAAAGAAATTAATCCAGTGGGGATAGTGCGATGTCAGTGCTGATTGAAGCGCTCAAAGAGGTGTCAGGTAACTGCGGGTAGATGACCTAAGATTCAGCACCATTCAAACGTTCAAACTGGCCGTTCAAACTTCCACTTTTGTGGCTTTCTCCAGGCTGTTATTGCTCCAGACACGTTTGTACTGTTTACCAAAATCTTTGTTTGCCTTGGTCAGTCTGTTGCCTATTCCGCCTACCTGAACATTGGAGGATATGACATGTCTCAGGTATATGCACATCTTCTTTCAGTTTTGGATCACTGATGAAGTAGGGGGCTGATACACCTGTCGAAGTGGGGGCTGATGAAGGGCCTTTGACTTCCTCAGGCTGTTTAGTACCTCTGCAAAGCAGGCTGTTATATGCTGCTGGGCTGGCTTTGTATACTTTCAAGTGGAGATTGCGGGTAATGACACATAAGTCGTTACCTATTGACAATGTTTCACTGTCCTAATTGGAGCCGGAAATCCCTTCAGATTGAACAGGTTGCAAAAGCAGATGTATACGATGTCTCCGCGTCAAGGTCCTCAGTAGTCTGTTTTCAGCAACGGTATTTATTAAGTTCAGCGTTGCATGGCACAAGGCCAACGGAAGAAAATAGAAGTAGGAAGATTGTGCTACGCCAATAATCCAAGTAGGGGGTGCCTGCCTTGAGAATCAGCATCCGAAATCCTATTACTTGGGCTTGAACATCGATCTGGCACTGGTGAAAAATACGTAACTATCTCACCCACCATTCAGCATTATCCAGAAGAATACCTTGAATTGTGCGGTTTCGATTAGTGCTGGTTTTGATGTAGTACGGTTACGGTATTGCTATACACATTAATGTAACCAAGTATAAGCTGACAACAAAAACAGATTTATTATACTGAGACGTTGAACAGTAAAATTTTGGAACGAATTGGCCGCACTGATACATGTACAGAAGAATACTGAGAAAGGTGTGGTAGGGAGGATACATCTCTGTTTTACACTGTTGCAAGTGTGGAGGGGAGTGAGTTTTGTGCTTGTGTTTGTGCGCACGCGCGTGCGTGTTCAGAAGTTACAATGGGGGTTTATTATAACACTTTAGATATCAATCAAGTGGTTACTCCTGATAAAAAGATAGGTGTGGGTACATGTGAACTGAAGCAAATGTTAAGTGGAGAATGAAGATTGGTTGAATAACGTAAACAGTTCGTTCAGTTTATTAAGTAGAAATAAAAGCCAATTTTAAAAAAAATTAATTAAATGTTAATTTTATTGAACAACATATTCAAATGGTTCTTCGGAGGCTTGAACTCCTTCTTGTTATTTGTGTTGTAAACACGACATCGGCCGAAACGTCGTGGTTACAACACAAATGACAAGGAGTTCAAGCATCCGAAGAACCATTTGAATATTAATGACACATCTCAAAACTATAGAAAAGAACCATTTGAATATTAATGACCCTTCCCAAAACTATAGAAAATAACATATTTACTGTTCCACTATCTTCTACCATCTTTCAGGCAATTTCATAATTCCATCCTCACATAAGTTTTCATTTTTCTCAGCAAAGAACTGCTCTAGCCGCCTTTCGCAATCTTCTGGAGAATTTTGATTTTTTTCATTAACACAATTCTGTAAAGATTGGAATAAATATTAATCGGAAGATTCAATATCTGGTGAATCCGACGAATGTGTGAAAACTCCCCAACCAAACAGTGATAATCTTTGCCCGATCATCAAAGAAACATGCGATCTAGCATTATCCTGATGGAATATTACGCCTTTTCTGTTAACTAATTCTGGACGCTTCTTGTCGATTGCTGCCTCTATTTAGTCTAATTGAGAACAGTATTCGTTCGAATCAACCGTTTGCTTCTATGGAAGGAGCTTATAGTAGAACAGTCTCTTCTAATCCCACCATATATATAGCATTGAGAATAGCATTGATATCCACATCAATGCAAGCTATTTTCAGGCGCTAAGAATATAACAGTTGAAGTTTGTTTCAAAATTTGTTTTTGATTCCAACGATTGCTGAAAATCCATCTTCACAAAGGTACGAAGATGAAAAAGGGAGAAGCGTCTTTAAAGAAACGATTGGACACCTTTTTTGAACAGATGCCCAGAATTGTATAAGCTTTCTGCTGTTAAAGTTCTTTGTTCATATCCCAGTCATTATTTCGACTCTTAAAAATACATAGTTCAGAGGCGCCTCGATTGTATATAATTACTGAATCTCTTTGCATTGAATCCGAGAAAATAATTTAAATTGTCAAAGAATTTAAATAAAAATGTCAAGTTTTAGTTAAAACAATGAATTTTAACTGTTGTTAATAAGAAAGATATGAACATTAATTTATTACCCAGAAGTAGGGACCATGGAACGAATTTCACTAACGTAGTGGAAAATGTTTTGATGTTATCACACACAATGTGCACTTTCACATTTTTGTGATATATATTTTTGTATAATTAATAAAATCATAGTTTAATAACTTTTCACGGCCCACCAAAATTTCGCTCACGACCGACCAGTGGGTCGCGATCCATAGTTTGGGAAACTCTGGTCTAGAATATCATTTTTTTGTAAGGAAAAACCTGGATTGCAAGCTATCATCATAATCATCCTCATCATTGGCCGTTATAAGTCCACTGCCGGAGAAAGACCTTTCCCATCTCCTTCCATGACGACCTAGATTGTGCTAACCCCTGCCACGTCTTACCGGCAAACCTTTCTATCTCGTCCCTTGTGTCTGGTCTTTTCCTACTGCGTTTACTGTCCCATGAGCACCAATCGGTTAGCTTTTTCACCCATCTATTGTCATCTCTTCTTGCTAGGTGACCAGCCCATCTCCATTTTGCTGCTTAATTATTTGTATAATATCCTTCACTCTAGTCCTCCCTCTTATCCATGTTGATCTTTTTCTATCTCTTAGAGTTATCCCTAGCATTGCTCTTTCCATGGCTCTCTGTGCTATTCTGAGTTGGTTTTCAGCTTGTTTGGTTAATTTCCATGTTTCGTATTATGCAACCGTTGTATACTTTACGCTTTAAGCACATTGGTAAGGTACTCTTTAAAATGTCTCTATTCATACCAAATGCTTTCCAACCTATAGTTACGTGTCGTTTTATTTCGCAGTCATGGTCTTTCTATAACTTTATTACCTGTCCTAGGTAGATGTATTCATCCACCTCTTCTAAAGCCTCTCCTTCTATCTTTATGGTCTTTTTGGGGACGTTGAACATTACTTTCGTCTTTGTTCTGTTCCTCTTTAAGCCTACTTTTTTTTACTTTCCCTTATTTCTTTGCTAGGTGTTAAATAACAGTGGGATTGAATGTAAAATTACGCGTGAATGTTCTAATCCTGTACGCGTGTGTGGGAGGGTGGGGATATATGTCAGTTAAACAAAAGGTCTCAAGGGAAGAAGAGAGAGGCAGAGAGAAATAGATTGGAAGGAAAATGGGGGATAGTAAGTACAGAGATGCATTAATCAGGGCAGCCTTTGCTTTCTTTTCCCACGAACCCCATTCTCTAAATACCTCTACGCTCCCGTGTTTGTGACTGATACAGTCAGTGTAATGAGGATCTGCTGCAGGAAGCAAAAACGAGATTAGATTACAAACAACGCTGCAATTTGTCAAGACTGATTTGGAAATGCTGGCTGTTGCGTGAAGATCAATACATTTCACTGGTCAACAACACATTTTCATCGGGCATGAGTTGTAGTTTTGGATACTGATTACGAAAATGTTTTCTTGTATCACGACTAGTTTTCACGATGAGATGAAAGCTGTATTTGGCATAAAACCCCTATAGAGCACGATAGGGAACCCAAAGCTCAACCTTTTTAGCTTGTCCTTCTGTATAGTATCTTCTTTAGAAAATAGAAGAGATCGGGGAGATTTAATAGAAATGTTCAAGAGTATACGTGGTTTAGAAGTAGTAAACCCTGATGTAATTTTTACTAGAATGGGGTACAAGGGACTGTGAGGTCACACATATACGGTAGAAGCAAATAGAAGTAGATTGAATATAAGAAAATTCTTTTTTAGCAATAGAGTTGTAGTACTTTGGAATAGATTACTGGAATATGTAGTGCTATCAACAGATGCAAATGATTTTAAGAAGAATCATGATGTTTATTACACCACCGCAAAAGGTTTAAGGCCCTAGATATTGTGTAAATATGATTGCTATTATGTGTGCTTGTATATAGAAATTGTATACTTTTTTTTCACACTAAAATAAAATGTTCTAAAAGAATGTTCTTTGTATATCTTATACATAGTAATTTTGATTTTCTGCATTGAAAAATTCTGACTGATACAAATCTTGTTTCCATTTAACCTTAGCCCACATTGCCTCATATACAGTAGAACTGAAAACAAAACGTGTCCGTAGCAAACAAAATGAGACGTGCTAGAGTGAAACGGACCCACAACCCGTAATCTGCGTCGAAAGTTGGCCTAAAAAGGTTGTACTGCAACTTTGATGAGAGGAAAAAAGAAGTTCAATTTTGTTGACCACTGTTATTAACCATTGGTTGGACGAACAAATGGCTCTCCCCACGCCAGACACCAGTTTCTACGTCAAAATCAGCTCTACACCAAAACAAGTCTTGCTGTGCGTTTGGTGGAATATTACAGGCATAGTTCATTTTGAGATATTGGTACAAGGTCAGGCAGTCACAGATAATATCTACCGTCAACAATTGGAACATCTGAACCTTGCTTTAACAGAAAAATATCCAGCGTTGGTCAACAGAAATGGTGCCAGACCGCATTCAACAAGATAGGATTCCGTATGCAGATTTTCAGGGCGGGTTATTCCCTCTCAGAAGATTGGCGTAACACGACCTTCCTCTCCCATTTGATTCTGTCAAATTAGGCTAAACTTATTTCCTTAAAATACGAAATGTAATGTCGTATTTGAAAGCTGCACACCTAAAAGCAACCAAATCAAGCGACATCGAGGCTACAATGTACGCAGCGACCTTTAGTTGCAGATTATCTTCTGCTTCGTGTATTTGTCAACCATTTTGTCAATCTGTGACAATGTTTAACTCTATAGTTGGCGTGAATTGTAAGGAGTATCATATTCGCCATTAAATGCTGCATGAATTTCTTTAAGTAATGCAACATAAGTTATAGGGATTATTTTTGCTGTATATACGAGTTCTGTGGATGCACGAGAATGGTTTTGGAAGTTTAGAAAGACATTATCTTAACTTTGATTTGCTTCCATTGGGTTGGAGTTAGCCTTCCGCTTTCTCATAAATCCATGGCCAGTGTAGTATAATCCCGGTTTTACATGAGAGAAAAGTCTGTGGAGGGAAACTGAACAGTTGGTCCATACAGGAGAAAGGCTCTTCCATGTGGACGGAGAGAAAGACGATAAAATTCATTCATGGAAAATGTGGGTTACTTTTATTTCCGTTGATAGCTTCGATGCAAAGCCGGTTTGCCGGTTACTGAGGACTGACGTTGATGGTAGCAGTTCAAATCAGGGCGCACTGGTTTGAAGCTCCTAGCTTGTTGACCCCTCGCTGTTCCGATTGATTGATTGGTTGAACGCATTCTATTTGTTCTCTGACTTCTGTGTGACCCGGTCAACCGTTTGACCCAAATCCTGGTCCGGAATCTGGCATCCTCCAGCTGAGCGCAAAACCTAATAATACTATCCCCCCAAATCCCGGTCTTCTGTACCCTCCTTCCTTCAGTAAGCGAACTCACTAACACATGACCCGGGTGTATTTTGATACACCAGATAGCAACAAAAATGGCTGCTATGTGCATTGTGAGGCGTGATAAGCGGTATACATTGGTCAAATAAAGATGAAAATTATCCTGAAAAATATTTGTGGAAGAGCATTATTTGATTACCAAACAGAAGAGTTCAAACTGACCCCATATATACAGCATCAGAAAATGAAAACTATGAAAGCGTTTAAAATAGTGGTTCTAACTTCTTTTCTCATTTCGTGCTAATGTCATTGAGAACATCAAGAAACCCAAGTTTATACTCCTTATCCTACTGCATGTAAACTTCACGCAGTTGTATTTGTCGCATGGGACAACGTAGATCAGAACAATACTGCGTATGTCGCTTTTGCTATAAATAAGATTTCATGTAAAAGAATCAATCCCCACGAGAGATTTACACTATATTAGAGAACCACTGACTGTTTGGTAAACAAATGGAGTGAGTGTTGTTAGAAACCGTCAATCAAAACTGTCAACATAGGTGGCTGGCTGGCTATGTATGTATGTATCTATCACGCGTATACAACCAAATCGCGTTGGATACACCAGTTCTCATAAGATCACCGAAGTTAAGCGACGTTGAGCCTGGTCATTACCCAGATGTTGTAAGCAACAACAAGATTGTTCTGCGGCCGTCTCAGCCTATGCTCTGCTACCGATTAACGGAACATCTTGCCAAGGTAAGGCCGGACTGTGAACCCGGTCCCTTTCTCAAGAACGCGCTGCTCCATGGAGGACACCTGGCAGTGTGCTCTCCTAGGAGAAGCCTTACTTGTATCGAGTTGCAGCGATCATCTGTATGTATATATGTATCACGCGTACAGGCAGCACTAATAGAGCTAGAGGGCTGAAAGTTTTAACAATTGCTCCCTATTAAGTATAGTAAAAGTAATAGTATAGTAAAAACTTTTCTATTTTTGTAAAAGAATCAAATAGTTATGATTTTGCAATGTAAGTTCATGCTTAGTTTGTGTCCGGCAGCATTCGCGCTTTTCTTTTCTGAAAATCTGGAATTTGATCACTGCCCAACAGAAGGTGAGAGAAGTAACCTATTCATTGGTCGCCTCCTTTTTCCAACTGTTTAATTGATCACCCCCCAACACGGCATGCTGCCAAAATACATTGATCGCATGACGGTTTCTACTGAGTGACTAACCAGACCTGTCTTGATTTTATTTCACATCATCATTTCAAGTCCCTTGTGGATATTTATTAATATCTCTATTGGATGAGTAATTCAGTAGCATTCAGCCTTTGTAACGGTGATACTTCCCATAAATGATTGAAGTACTTCGATAAAAACCACAGACACTAGAGATTCTTGAACTTCACTTCATGTGCAAATGAGAATCACGCTTCTCTTGTAAATTAATCCAATATTAATTACTTACAAATATGATTTTCTTTCCAGAACTGCCTTCGATTACTTTGTTCATGCAGTAAAACAAAGTGAATACAGCAAATAAAACACTCGGCTACATAAGATACTCATTTAAATTCAGTGCTGTACACGTCTCTGGTACATCCCCATCTGGAGTTTGCTTCCTGCTATGGTCTCCTAACCTGAAGTACAACTCAGATGCCATAGAAAGAGTTCAGAGGAGATTGCACATTTCTGAAAAGGTAGGGTTCTGATTTTAGTTGAATTAACTAAATATAGCTAATTTAATTAAACGAATTAAGTAGGAGAGCCACCAGGACCATTCTGAGGATAGGAGATATATCTTACACTGAACGATTAAAACAACTTAATCTAGAGACCCTTGCATACAGAAGAAAACGTGCTGACCTACTAGAGGTCTATATAATCCGGAACAACATACGTAGAGTGGATACGGATGTTCAAATCTCCACTGGTGTTAGAAAAAATTTCCTCTCGGCAAGAGTAGTAAAAGCATGGAACAGGCTAAGTGAAAAGACGGTCACATCCAAGAATATCAATATTTTTAAAAATAATCTTTATTCTGATATCGGACGGACCAAATTTAAGTACCAATTTTCTTATTAGTTTAACCCCACCCCAACTGAAGCTGGCTTAATGATGCAATTAATTGCTGTCAAAAAAAGCCACCAAGGAACAAATTCATTACACAGCTTTACCCCGCTATCCGAAAGTAGAGCGTTAAAAACTATTTGCAAGCCGAAATAGCGTAAAGCGAAGAAGCAGTTACCATTTTATATGGGAAGAATTTACGAGCGTTCCCATATCCCCCCAAATGCTGATGATAGTATGTTAGGCTTAGTCGTCGGAGGCTGAGTTGATGGAAGGTACAAGAGACTGGAGTGTATGAGAGATAGATAGATGGAGAGAGGGTGAGGGGGAGAGAGAGAGGGAGAGAGAGAGAGATAGGGTTTGCCTCTATAAAAGTTCGCGTCAATTTTCGCTTTTCGCCTTTTTTCGTAAAAGTGAAAAAAAATGCCTTACGGCGAACTTTTGAAAAGCAGGGAGATACCTGTAATATGCTTACAAAATCAACGCACTAATTACTATGCCTATGTACCACTTCCCCATGGAAGATAGCGAGGATCCTGACATTATTGGACAGCTAGGTTGCATTTGCTTGTTTTTCTCACGCAGTGCGGAAACGGGCATGCGCACGACACGAAAGATTCTAACATGGCCGATCGAGAACCAATCAAAAAAGGACGAGAGAGCATTTTAATGTTTCTGTAAGTAGAACATGATCGTTGACCCTTTGTTCATGCGCAGTAGCCGTTTTTAGCCTAGGTTGATACAAGGAATGGCGTAGTGATGGTGGGTGAGTAGCAATGGAAGGGAAATGCGATCTGGTTTTTGGCTTTTAAGGTCAGACGCAGGATTACTTCTATCACTATCAATTTATTTATGGCGAGCCACTTTCTTGCGCGCCTTTTTGGCTTGTGTGTTTAATTCTTTCGGTTATTCTTTCTTTTGAACTTTTCTTTTTCTTTCGTCCATTTTATTTTTTGCTTTCCTTTCTTTCTTTCGTTTCTGATTTCGTCTTGTATTCTTTATTTTCAGTTCTTTCCTCTTTCTTTCACCACATCCCTTCTTTCTACTCTTTGAAGGCTGCATCAAAACGAGAACAACCTCCTCCTCTTCTTCCTGCCAATTTTCTGATCTCATATAATGTATATAATTTCTCTTTCATCTACATAAAACTCACAGAGCAAAAGAACTTCTGTCCTGAAAAATCCTTAACAAAACAGCTTCTTTATTTAAAACAGAACACAAAAACTCTTAAGTATGCTCTGAAGATATTATGCAATTGTGAACTTGTTGGCGAGAGATTTCCAGCTCGAAACTTTGCGAACCAATTTTAATATTCAAATGTTCTTCGGACGATTGAACTCCTTTTTGTTATTTGTGTTGTAAACACGACGTCTCGGCCGATCCATTCTTCGGCCTTCTTCAGGTGTAAAATCCTAGTCTGATGTCTTAAACAGAAGTTATGTTTAAAGGGGGTAACCCTTATAGCACAGGGCCCGGGTGTTTCTGTGTCTTTGTCTTGTCGGGTTACAACACAAATAACAAAACCTTCTCAAAACTATAGAAAAGAACCATTTGAATATTAATGACCCTTCTCAAAATTATAGAAAATACAATTTTAATATGTTCGATCATTCCCAGTACCTTCTCTGTAAACTGCACATCATGTTTTTTGGCATTTGAGTTGCATTTTTACCTTTCTTAGACTAAAAAAGCCCAATATGCCGAAGGTGTTACTTATTATATTCCATTTTCAATGTTAGAATAAATAAACAAAGATACACCAATGTTGACATTTAAAAACGCACGATAATATGACAGCTGTAAGAATACAATCAAAAGCGAGCCTTTTTTTAAAAATGAAGTTAGTTAAAATTAAACGCATCTAATGCCATCTAACGACAAAGCTAGAACAAAACTTTTAGACTACCCAATACATCGTTTACAAACCTTACCAAACATTCTGAAGTTAAGAAAATGGGTTTTTACAAGAACTTACAGAAACGAACATCGGTCAGCGTTAAAAGTTTTCTGTGTTTGGTGGGATACAAAGGGAATTCTTTATCTTGAAATGCTGGAACCTCGACAAACTGTTACTGTGCAACGTTACAATGGGAAATTGATTCATTTTAATGACAAATTAGAATAGAAATAAATCATTTTCTGTGCAAAGTGGTCACCTGTTCAGTTGGCTGCATGAGAACGCCCATCCTCATGCAGCAAACGATCATGGAGCTGGGACAGGAAGTTCTTCTACACGCGATTTCAATTTAGTTGAAAGGTGGCGTAAGTTCATGAAAAGCAAACGAAAATACTTTTTGACTGAATAATGGTGCTATGAATTTATATGAATAAAAGATTTTGTCAAATAATGCTGGAAACTTTTGCATTAAAAGATTTTGTCAAATAATGCTAGAAATTTTGCATCGACCTAATAAATGAAACCTACCATAAAACTATAATTTGTAGCAAAGAGACAGCCGAAAAGGCAAGACTTTTATTAACACTTGTCTTTCGATCTGCGGAGAGCTGTCCCAGAAAACAAAACAAAAAAGTCTATTCAGAGGTCCTGGTGTTGGTCACATTTAATACAACAAACCTGAAAGAGAGCTGAATGCTTATCGATTAGAAACCATCAACCAAAACTGTCAACATAAGTTTCTTCAGTTTTTAAGTTGGTCTGGCTGACTAGTATAGATCTATAAATACAAACAGGTTTAGAAACGCAAGCTGCTGGATTGATAAATGGACACAGATTAAGAATTACTAGGGCATTTTTGTGAAACTTTATATAGAGACTGGAACGTGTAGAGAAATAGACCAAAGTAGAAGAGGAAAAGAAGATAGAGAATTTGGGGTAGCGAAAATATCAAAGTGAAGTGGAACACAGGAAAGAAAAAGAAAACAGAAATGTGAATATACAGAGAAAGACCCGTATTAAGTAAACACATAGACGCACCCGTTTACACGCATACAGCGGCACACACATACCCAAAGGGTCGTGCACACACACACACATACACCTACACAGACACACACAAACACACACACACACACACGCTTTCTCTCTCACTCGCAGGTGTGGGCCACATAAAAATCTGCTTTAGTCTACAGGATTCGTCTGCGGTTATTATAGGAGTGAAAAATGTATTTTCAGACGATCTCACAGCAAAACTTATAGAGCAGATATCTTAGAAATCAATTCAAATACGTCGGCAAGATTCCTTCGCTATTTTGGGTGCAACCTTTCGCGTAAACTCTTTTTATGAAGAGTAAATAAATAAAAACCTGACGTTTATGCCAAACGAACCAAACGAATACTCACAAGTAGAAAAACAAAATGAAAAAAGTACCCTGAGAAGCCTGTTCCATTTTGATGTAGTGCTTGCTACTGACCGTTACTGTACGGTTTATTCAAAGTTTAACCTAGACATGCATCGAAGGAGGCGAAATATGCCCCTGTGGGTGCATCAATCACATGTCAACCACCGAAGTTGGTGTTTGAATCCAGAATAAAACACTATTTCAAATATGGCAAGATTCTCTCGTCTAGCATTAGCTGAGCTACGAAACTTTCTAAAAGACAGATAAGCTTTGATTCCAGCCGGTACCAAAATTGGTAAGGCAGATGACGAAAATGAATTTCGAATTTTGTGGTAGGCACTTTATGGGATTCTGGGAAATTAGTTCTGCACCATTTCCCTTCCCCCTCTGCGATTAGTACATTCGTATTCTTGTAAATTCTGTGAAGCAAAGTTGTTTGATTCCCAATCCCAATTAATCGTAACCTGCCACTTTTGTTATTAGAAACCATCAACCAAAACTGTCACCAAAATTCTCAACATAGGTTTCTTCAGTTTTCAAGTTGGTCTGGCTGGCTATGTATGTATGTATTTATGTATCATGCGTACATGCCGCACCAATGGAGCTAGAGAGTTGATAATTTACTGCTTATTATGTCTATTTTTTGTTTTTTGAAACCCCCCCCCTTAATAGGTTTTTAGTGGGGGTTCAATTTGCAATTTAAGTTTATGCTAAATTGATCCCTTAGTTTGTGTCTGGCAGCATTCAAGCTTGTTTTTTGTTTCTTTTTAAAATTCAGATGTTTTAGTGATCACTGCCCAACAAAAGGCGAAAGAAGTAACTTATTCATTGATCAACCCCTTTTTCTAATTTTTTAATTGATCACCCCCAACACGGCAAAAAGACGTTGGTCATGTGACGGTTTCTATCGAGTGCCTACCCAGACCTGTTATTATTTCTATTTATTTAGATAGCTCAGACTCCTGCAAACAGACCTATTACAGACATGCGCAGTGCTGAAGATCTACATTCTCTGTGCTTCTCACTCCCCTCCCCCTCCTGTTAACCTGCATCAATCCACTTTTTGTTAGACCGAGCGGAACACCTTTCAAATCTGATTTCAAACTTGGCTGGCTGCTTGCGTAAAATCAGCAACAATGGAGAGGAGAATACATTCTTTGAGAAGAAAGAGTGAAAATAGTTTCAGCGAATTCTTTCGTTGTCTACATGGTACTCGAAGAACTTACGATAGAGGCTATTTCTATTCGAGATGATGCTTAAGTACTCTGGTATGCAGATTGGATGTTACTGTTTTCTTTTTACCTTGACCGTGCTCCAACATTTTGAATCTGGCATTATGGGTAATACGTTATTCAGAAGGTACCACCTTAAAAGTGAAAAATTCGCAAGATTCTGACCGAAAGGGTTAATCTGAAGCTGGGACGATGTCTCTGAGTAAAAATGGAATTGATAAAGATATGTATCTGCCTCAGTTGCTTTTTACCTATTAATAAATTGTACTGTTCACATTTATGCATGTATACTCCTGGGCCAAAAAAAAATCAG
The DNA here is from genome assembly GCA_006491835.1 of Architeuthis dux. NCBI lineage: Eukaryota > Metazoa > Mollusca > Cephalopoda > Oegopsida > Architeuthidae > Architeuthis > Architeuthis dux. The sequence continues at coordinate 199,681 of VCCN01002788.1, read as the reverse complement.
CCTAGCTTTTAAAAATTAATTTTGTTGCAGTTAGCCTTTTATTCTAACAATTATAGGTGAGGTATTCGACAATGGTATACAACATGCATGCAGTGTTTGTGTACAAAGTACGTTTTAGTATGGGAGAGCTTTTCTCTGGTTTTTCTTCAGACAACTGAGCCGTTTGGTCAAGCTGTCAAAATAGTTGTACACAGTGTGCTGAATCAATGTTGTTCCATTCATCTCTGACCAGGGCCGGATTATACTATAAGGCTGAGTAGGTTTAAGCCTAGGGGCTCGTAGCTAACAGGGGCCCGAAAAAATTCTGTGATATTCATATTTTTCTTAATTTTATTTTTGACAGAACCATAGCCGAATTAGCCTATACGAAAACCACGCTACGGTGTAGGGCCCAAAATAAATAGCAATTTAGAAATGTATCACTACTACTACTACTACAGGGAAAATGAATTAAACAATACAACTGTCAAAATAAGAACATTCCCTGAAGTGAAGTCTGAGCGCTCACTATAATTGTTAAGATATTGTTAATAATATCTTAAAACTTAATAACAATGTCTTAACAAATATCTCTTTAAAAATGGAATGAATATATTACACATTAGCACATAACAATCCCCTTTATTCACACGATTGACAGATTGTATTGCTTACTAATCATGCACGGAAAGGGGGGGAGAAGCGTTGTGATATAATGCCACTGGCGGTCATTCCTGGGTTAACACCTGGGCGGAAGTGGAAGTGATCTGAGGAATCAGCTGGTCAGTGTTCCCAAATCTTTTCCCCAACCAGTTTGGCCTTAATATGCACCCATATGTTTTCTATGGTGTTAAGATCTTTTATATGATTGAAAGAGCTTGGCTGATTTTCTTTCCCCAAAAGTTTATGTATGTATGTATGTACTGATCTATTCGTGGTTGTGATGGTTGTATGTTTGTCTTTAGCGCTTGTGGATCTATGATCAAACCAAGGAAAAAACAAGGATTTTTACTTTTAATTTCTACACAGCAAGGCCTTTCTTGATCTGACGACCAGCGTAAGACAATCTACCTACTTCCAAACAGCCAGTATACTTATATACTTATAAAATCTGTGATAATTACATCGTATACATGCATATCGTACATATGTGTACGTGTGTGTTTTTGGCTTTTGGTATCTGCATTTTGTAAAGAGTAAGAGATCAGTTACTTTCTGATTGTGAAATAAAAGTAATGTTCACAATAATTTCCATAACATGCCTAATACCAAAACGAAATTGGACTATACTTCACAATTATCTGGTTTTCTCATTTGATGAATGTGAACTAGAAAATATTAGATAGACAGTTGACAGATATATAGATATGAAGATATGTGAGAAAGATGGGTTAATAGAGACGAATAAACTAGGATAGATAAAAAGGGACTGAGTCAGATTAATAGGTAATATATTTCGGATGATTGAACAACGTCAGTATCATGTATTTTGGTCCAAATAAGTGGTTGATTTTATAAAGAATCTCTACGTATAAACTAATTTAGTCACGCTTTGTTTTTGTTCATATAAAAATTTCAAGACGAGCTAAACTTTTCACATATTTCTTTTAATCTGGTCCACTACTGATATTTCTTTTAATCTGGTCCTCTACTGATATTTCTTTTAATCTGGTCTACTATTTATATTTCTTTTAATCTTGTCCAATACTGATATTTCTTTTAATCTGGTCCAGTACTGATAATTCTTTTAATCTTGTTCAGTACTGATATTTCTTTAAATCTTGTCCAGTACTGATAATTCTTTTAATCTGGTCCAGTACTGATAATTCTTTTAATCTTGTCCAGTACTGATATTTCTTTTAATCTTGTCCAGTACTGATATTTCTTTTAATCTGGTCCTCTACTTATATTTCTTTTAATCTTGTCCAGTACTGATATTTCTTTTAATCTGGTCCACTATTTATATTTCTTTTAATCTTATCCATTTCTAATCACATCTACCATTCGGTCGGATTCCATTACATCCACATAACAAACATATTTACACATAGCTCTCCGGAGTATTTCGAATTGAGCA
>VCCN01002788.1:159638-169729 GCA_006491835.1 Architeuthis dux | reverse complement strand
AAGAAGTTGAAAAGGTATTCCTTGTCCGTCGTATTTAACCAGGATTACTGCCTAAATACACACACTATATATATATGTATATTATATATATGTATATATGTATATGTGTGTGTATATATATACGAACGTGAGAGTAGAGAAGCCAACAAAAACATCAGCACCACCTACTCCCTTTCGCACAGTGGCTTTCTTTCTCTTTCATTAATTCGAACATAGACCCTCCCCAATATGTAATTAACCTTTTTTGTGTCCTTCAAGAAATGGGAACCAAGGAAATATACAGTTTCTAAGATGAGACTTCAGTTTCTTCTTTGCTAATAGTGAAATGTCTACGTAGACATTTCAGAGGGGTCGAGGCTCTACAATGGATTTCTCTCCTTTTTTTTGGTTGTTGGATATGTTATGGTGATATTGGATATGGTATGGAGGGATTTGGTATATTATGGAGGTATTGGATATGTTATAGAGGGGTTGGATATGTTATTGTTAGATGGGATATGTAGACACAGATATTAAAGTCTTATCTTAGATATCACATTATTACTTATAAGATGTTGTGAATGAAAACCTTGATTCCAGGCCTTCAAGAGAAGTACTTTTAAAATATCAGCTACACATATTGCCTGAATATCGATATTGACAAAGGGTAGCTTAGTACGGCTCAATAGTGACATTTAAATAGTTATTTGGACGATTGAGCTCCTGCTTGCTGTCTGTGTTGGTTTATGGTTACCTCCTTTGAAATTTAATAAAAGAACTTCTGTTTACCCTATCACATTCGGATATTACACCTGAAGAAGGCCGAAGAATGGATCGGCCGAAACGTCCAAAGAAATATTTGAATGTAATGACCCTTCTCAAAACTATAGAACAACACAAACAACAAGAAGGGGTTCAATTCGAAGAACTATTTGAAAAGGAGACTGGTTATCTGCAAAACTCAATATGTGCTGCCTGTGGTGCTATTTTGATTTATCGTAGCGGCCATCTTGTTTTAGTTAATGAGTGAATCAAAGCGATCGAACGATGAGAGAAAAAACAAATCGGTAATTATTCTAGAAACAAAAGACTTACAGTTGCCAAGCTGATTGCTTTCTAAGTTTGATGTGCATATCCTGTATATGAAGTTGCCTCTTTCTTCTGCTTTCCTGAGCTTTTGGCCAAAATATGGATACAACAACCTGACCAGCTGCGTAATGGTGTTTTTTTAATTTAATTTTTTTATTGAGATTATATCGTATTAATCTTTTCAATCTTTCACAGATCAGTTACAAAGATTTTTTAGCGCCATTTTTTTCATAATGGCGTATTTTCGCTGTGATGCTCTAGTCAGAAAAAGAAATTTCATCAAATATTGCCATATTGTATATGGTTGGAAAGGAAATGGCATGCTGAGTGCATCAAATATGGTCATATTTAAATATCGTTGGAAAGGAAATCTCATGCTGAGTAAAGTTTATAGAAGAACCATATGCCTTAGAACAGGTCATTTTGAGCTATTTACAATCAAATGTCATAAACACTTGTTTTAAAATGAAACAGCTGTGTGGACTGATAAGGGTGACATAAAGGAGGTAATTGTTGATCACAAATTCCTACCAAGTGCCATGCCTAAGTTCGTGAAGTGTGACAAACCTCTAGAAATACGTGTATTTTCAAATAGTAATCTATTTAGAGCTGCGAACTTGGCTAAGGTAACGATTGAACTAGAAACAGTGTTACATGTCATTTCTATTGATAATCTTTATGATCCGATACGAACTTTGCAAGTTCACAATTGAACTAAATACATCCATTTTACTTGGCTTTTAACTGCACGTTTTATTTCTCCTTATGAACTACATGGCAACGAGTCACATGAATCAAGAATCATAGATAGAAATTCAGACCATTTGATCACATGTTACATGATGCGTCCGTGTGGTGCACCGCCAAGATACCGTTGTGGAAACTCCGGTAGTTGACGAGACAGCAGTCGTTGGTTCTTCGGACCACAGCTGAAAATGGGAAGGTGGGTCATCTCGAAAGATAACGAGGCAATGCGAAAAATAGGTGTTTTAGTAATTCGATTTATTTGCAGTTTTTCGAAACTACCCGATAAAATGAGAAGACACAAAGCGAATTACTATTTTCTACATCTACCCCTCGCACCCCCATTCTATCTCCGGTCACCTCTCTTCATCGTTCCGTGGTCAACTGCCGCTGATTGTAGTAGCAAACCGCCTGTTCCTAGACATTCCACGTCTACTCTGTGCGGCTACCCTCTACTGATTGACTTTCCTCCAAAATTCACAGAGGCTTCCCCTTTCTTCTGCTGAGCCAATCTCCCAATCGCCTGGTGACCTATTTCCCTGGGAAACCTTTCTAAGCCCAAAATGCTCTGGGCCACTTGTTCTTTCTATACTACGATACCTAAAAAGTTCTATCTCTTTTAACCACCCCGCCATTCCGCTACAGTAACACTTCGGACCAATCATTCGCTAGTCTTGAAAGCAATTGATAGTGAACGCGCCTTTATTCTTTATAATTGTAATCTTGTACCAGAATAAGCTAATATACCTTAGAGTCTGAAACGGTGTTGTATAGCCCTCTTGGTCCGCGGGATGAAAATCCTGACCTTGGAGAAAAGGGAAGACTCGAAACCTGGTTTATAAAAACATGAGGACATATCTTTATTTCGTAAGATACATTGTGTCGTGGCGGAGAATGAAGAGAGAGAGAGAGAGAGAGAGAGAGAGAGAGAGAGAGAGAGAGAGAGCCGACAGACTGTTCCCAACAGAGGAACTGGCCCCGTGCTTTCCCAGGCCTGGGTGGTATGTCCCTCTCTGCATGTCTCTCAAAGCGTCCTGTGTCTCTCTCTCTTCTTTTATGGGGGTCGAACGCCCACGCTTGTTTTCCAGCCACCACCTGGCAGGTCAATATCCTGCCTACGACTCCTGAACACCCGGTGTGTCCGTTTCCGGTCCTGGACACCTTGCAGTCGATATCCTGGTTATAACTTTCAACACCAGTGGGGGTCAAATCCGTGACCGTCACCCACGGCTGCCTAAATATCCAACAACAGCAGCGAGTACTCGGTATTCAAGTACTTCGGCATCAGTACTCGGTATTCAAGTGCTGACAATACTCTCTACAAATAAGATTAACACTATAAAATCTCCCTGCTTCCTACGAATTAGTATACTAGGTTAGCTGTAAAATATACGATATCCACGTTGTATATCTATGTATAGTCGTTGCATTGTGTTAAAAAAAGATGATCAGTCTAAGAACAAATGTATTATTGTTTTACAACCTAATAGGCCAATCCTATTAAGAGACTTGTTACTGTTCCAGACATTGCCAACAACAAAGTACTGACAGTACTTTTTTTTAAAAGCAGTCACTGAATTTAACCTTTTGTTCGCCACCAGGATAATACCTAAAACCTGATAACGAGGACTCCATACCTGGATACACGACATGAGGCAAGACTTGGGAATTTGATCTCGATTCTGTCTCAGGGATCAGTCGGCAAAAATTGGCAGGGAAAGAATGAAGTGTGAGGTGAACGGCTTTGTGGGTGAAGGAATATTTTGGGTCTGCAGGTGCCAGCTGCCAAATTCATAAGCAGAGCAGAGTCTTTTGAAGATGACGATTACCTAGCAGGTTAAGAAAGAATCAACAAGATAACGGCAAGCCCATGGAATTGGGTTGATAAATAATATAGACGTGAATATATATTTGCATAAGCTTACCTTAGCCTGACACTGTATTGGGACACCCGGTGACAATTGAACTCACTACATTAACAGATGGTTTATGAAACTATATGTGTATATTCACACTCACAATGTACTTTTTGTGGGGATAGGTGGATTTATATATATAATACATACTAGCATTATACTCGTTAAAAATGACGGGATTATTTACGTATGGATCGGCGCTACTGCATTGTATCTGAGTATCTGCACGCTCTGTCTAGGATCAAAGTGTCGCTTCCTGGCACTTCTCAGGAGGATCAGAGGGTAGTATCTGTAAGCTCATTGAAAAGTGTTACAGGCGCACGCACACACAAAGAACAAAAAGGAAAGTTTTTTTCCAGACATAATAAGGAGTAAATGTTTCAATTTTGAGCTCTCTAGCACCATTGGTTAGTCCTGTACGCGTGATACAGCCAGACACACTTAAAAACTGATGAAACCTATGTTGATGTTGACTATGTTTTGGTTGACGGTTTCTAAGTATTAAAACAGTATTGCTCCACGTTTCTATGTTTTGCTTGAACTAAAACGGCCCTGTCGGCTGGGGCCTAGAATACGCCGACTGCATACCCTGCAGAGGGGTAAGACCACAACCCAAACAGGGGCCACCTGTTTTTTCACCAAAGTTGCAAGACTCTATTTAAAAAGAAAATAACCTTTCACCAAAGTCGCAAGATTATAGTTTTAAAAAAATAACCTTTGAAACTATAAAAAAACAGTTTCGATATACATACCTTGACAACAAACTGTCTACAAAATGTGCCTACATTAATTTGCCTACAATAATTAGTCCGCAATAGTCTGTCTACTGTCTACATAAATTGTGTATTCAAAAAGAAACCGAATCCGGCACTAAATGACCCACCAATGGTCGATGTGCCGTTAAACAAAACAATCAATCAATCAATCAGGCTATAGTATGCAGGCGCCATCAGCATATCTGAACTAGTTTGGCCTTGATGGTGCCTGCCTAAAGAACATTTCCTCAATGTGTTTCACTGGAGTTTGCTTCCGTATATGGTCTCCTTAGCTGAAGTACAACTCAAATGACATAGAGAGAGTTCAGAGAAGAGCCACCAAGACCATTCCGAGGCTGGAATATATATATTGCACTAAAAGATTAAAACAACTTAATCTAGAGACCCTTGAATACAGAAGAAAACGTACTGACCTACTAGAGGTCTATAAAATCTGGAACAACATACATAGAGTGGATACTGACGTTCATTGCTCAAAATGCCCTGAAAATGCTGACTTCATCTGTCAGCAGTAAAACCAGAGGACACAGCCATAAACTACAAATTCAGATCTCCACTGGTGTTAGAAAAGATTTCCTCTCGGCAAGAGTAGCAAACGCATGGAACAGCCCAAGTGAAAAGACGGTCACATCCGAGAATATCAATATTTAAAAAAATAATCTTTATTCTGATATCGGACATTATCACCCCCATATTCAAGTATATTCAAGTACATTCAAGTATATATAGTTTCATATAAACGTTTGCCATCATCGACAACAACAGGGATTCCAGAGCAAGGCCTTCTTTTTGTTGCGATATATTAGGTACTGGGGCACTTTCCCAAAGATGATTCCAATGGTTGCTAGATACGAACAAGCGTGTTAATATAGGGTGTCCCAAGAGTAACTCCCGATCTGTCCCAAAATTAATGCCGGTTCTAAGGGAAGCAACTCGTCCGATTAATTATCAAGAGTATTCAATTTTACTGGTAATTTTAGACGTGCTGAGTTGGTTTCCTTAGCTCATGTTAATTTTGGGACAAATCGGGCGTTACTCTTGGGACCCCCTGTATATAAGCTCCAGGAACTGAAGAATCTGTGGAACATGAGAGTCAGGGTCGTGTCCATAATAACTGGAGCATTCGGAACAGTCCCCAAAAGACTGGAGGCGAGATTAGAGGAATTGGAGATTTGAAGAAGGATTGAGACTGTTCAGACTACGGTAATGCTACAGTCGGCAAGAATACCGAGGAAGGTGCTGGAGATCTGAGGAGACTTGTTGTCACTCGATCCCCAGCGAGAACTAGTATCTGATGCGAACATGCAAATGCATGAAATAACAACATCAACATCAATAATAATGAACTGGTCTGGGTAGTCACTCAATAGAAACAGTCATGTGACCAATGTATTTTGGCAGCATGCCATGTTGGGGTGATCAATTAAAAAATCGGAAAAAGGGGTGATCAATGAATGAGTTACTTCTCTCGCCTTTTGTTGGATCACTAAAAAAAGTGCGGATTTTCAAAAAACAAGCGTGAATGCTACCGGACACAAACTAAGGTATCAATTTAGGATAAACTTACATTGTAAATTGAACCCACAACTAAAAACCTATTGGAGTGGGGGATGAGTAAAAAAAAACAGAAAGAAGTTTTTTTCTAGACATAATAAGGAGTAAATGTTTAAATTTGCAGCCCTCTAGTTCCATTGGTGCGGCCTGTACACCCGATATATACATGGCCAGCCAGCCAATCAGACCAGCTTAACCCATAAGAACCCAGATCCATTTCTACTTGAAAGAACATTATGTGGGATTCTGGGTAGGCAAATTTACACACAGTCACGTGACTGCAACAGGATGTTCATTAGAGGTCACTTAATACACTTCATGAGTTAAAATCAAGGATAAAATATAATATTATATAAGAGTCCATATCAATTAAATTGTATGTAACACTGGTGTCACAGTGGGTTCTTCTTAAAATCAAGGATAAAATACAGAGTGTCCCTAAAGTCTGGACACATAGGCAAAATGCATATTTTCAATAAAGAATTTGTACAACATTTTATTTAATTGAAATATTAATAAATAACATCTTCACTGTGTTTTCCACCATTTGTGATGCAAACGTTCAATGCGCTTTGCGAGATTAACATGATCCCGATGCCTTAACTCCACGTCAATTTGAGCACATTCAGGTGTCTTGTATCTTTAATTTTCATTGAGTACACTTTCTCCTTTAGCATACCCCAGAAAAAGAAGTCAAGGGGGCTAAGGTCTGGTGAACGAGTTAGAGAAATTGTCATTCAGCCAATCTCAACCACTGTGGCGAAATGGGCAGGGGCGCCATCCTGTTGAAATCACTCAGGGAGTTCTTCATCTAGCCTTTCAAGTTGGGGAATTGACTGGTCTCTCAACATGGTGAGGTAAGTCTCACCAGTTACATGTTTATCGAAGAAAAATGGCCCTAACACCATAATCTTTTGCGCTCCTTGCTGTTTGGAATGGTCCACTCAATGCGGATTGTTTTGCGACCAGTATCGAACATTCTGTCAATCTCACCATTCACATGAAACAAAGCTTCGTCGCTGAACAATACACAGTCTTCGGTGAAACGCTTGTTCTCATCCAATTTATTATAAAACCATTCACACATCTCGAGTCGTCTATCAGGGTCACCATCTGTTAAGTGATGCAAGATTTGTAATTTGTACGGATGAAACCTTTCCTTTTTTAAGATACGACTGATGGTTGTTTTGGGAACACCCAGCTTCATGGATGTCCAGTGAAATGATTTTTTGGGAGCTGGCGTAAAACTTTCTAACCACCTTTCCCACGGTGGAAAAGCCAATTGGGGTCCTTCTGGGATAAAGTGAATTAAAATCATCTGCTATCTTTCGATATGACCATCCTTCACGTCCACTGAGAAGTACCAGTTCAATCCTTTCTTCTTTCGAAAAACTCATATTTAATCTGTGGTGCAAAAAAATATAGTTAGTTATAAATAGTGATATTTGCTGTGTGTCCAGACTTTAGGGACACCCTGTATATTATTATATAAGAGACTGTCCAGATCAATTAGATTGTATGTGACGCCGGTGACACAGTGGGTTCCCATGGGTTAAAAACTGAAGAAACCTATGTTGACAGTTTTGGGTGACAGTTTCTAATAGTGTTAAACTAGTTTCGACTGCTGAAAGACCAGAGAAGACGACAAAAGATCAGATAGAATGATAATTGTGAAACCTTGTGTTTTCTCTTGCAGGACCACCAAAGGAAATATGTAAGCAACGTGCAACAAGAAATAAACCTTATAACGTTTCAAAGAGTTGATCCCCAGATTGAACCTGTAGACTGAGACAGTTTATATAGAAAAGAACGTATTCATCAGATAAGCTACGTAACTCCCTTATCACACTTACGCACTCATATCATATAATGTAATCATTTAAAGGTTGTAATTTCATAAGCTTTTTTCCATATTATTTTACCGTTACGCGAAGGGTTAGCTGTAAGATTCTTAGTCAAGGTTAAAGATCATTTTATTGAGACCATTCAATGAACCTGGGTTTATCATACCGTTTCTTAGCAAACAATGGCAATTCTTTCAGTAGTGCAAATAGCTAAATGGATAAATCGTTAAACTGTCACCTACAATATATCGTCTAAAACGATTGAAACATTGTGGTAACAACAAAAGCAACACAACGAATGGGTTCAATAGTCTGAACAACTCTTGGAATGTGAACTCCAAGATGTGTCGTTTAGTATAATTTTTACCAATATTATTTTCAAACTGACAAGATAATGCCAGTACCGTAATCTGCAAACAAATGAATTCTTTGATTCTGAAACAAATGGAGTAGAACTCTTTAGCTACGGATAATGGAAAGTTAGACTAGTATCTAACTACAATTGAATAAATCTCTCTCTTTCTGTCTCTGTTTCTGTCTCTGTCTCTCTGTGTCTCTGTGTCTCTCGGTCTCTCTCTTTGTGCACTGCGACTACTCGACAACTGAGCATTGCACGAAGTTGACATTCGCCAGATATATTAGTCAGCACACAAGGCAGTGCAGCTTCGAGTTTGAAGTTTTTCGGATCAGCGGTTGTTGAGGGATCTAATAGAAATAAATAAAGAATTACAAATTATAGATTTCTTTATCTAATTATAGATCTAATTTTAGATATAAAATATCTAAATTGGCAATAGATCTAATCTTAGATATAAAATATCTAAATTGGCAATACATTTAAATTTAGATGTTATATCTAAATTTAAATGTATTGCCAATTTAGATATTTAGATATCTAAATTGGCAAAGAAGTAACCGAAATATTTCGAAGCCGTAATTTCGTTCGACGGTCGGAAAATTATTTTACATGACTATTATGGCCGGCTGCTCTACACATCATAAAGTCTGGCCCATTCTAAACATGCACCTTTGGAACAGGCCCTAGTTGCATTAAATCAGTTTTTGAAGACAGTTGAAATCATTGGCGAGCATAGAATGGATTTTAGCCACATTCGATGATATAATTCAGTAATACGAGCTTAGCTGCCCGTTCTGGATGCGACCTCCCTCTGTTGACACACATAATTTTAGTGAACGTAACCTACGCAGTATCGCCCTCACATTGTTTTCCTGTATTCCATCACTCAGAGACTGGTGGGGGGACTGGGTGTAGAGAGATTAGGGCTTAGTATTATTCTGCTGCACACGAGTAAAAGATAGAACAAGACTGGGACAAACATGGCTTCCATCTTTAATTCGTTGAGATAAAAAGACTCAATATACTACGTGGATAAGGCTGTGAAATGGGAAAACAATTTAAAAAAGGATAAGGTGGTGAAATGAAAAGACAGTAGAACACAGGTCTGGTTAGTCACTCAATAGAAACCGTTGTTATATACTCTTATCATATGAAGATACAAAGCTAACATTAAAGATGGCCGACCACGCATATCGCAACACTTCAAAAGTGGAATGAAATTTAACCCACAATGTTTATTTCTTAGTTTAACTCTTTAAAGAGTTAAACTAAGAAATAAACAGGTCTAGTTAATCACTCAATAGAAATGGTCACGTGACCAACGTCTTTTGGCACCATGTTGTGTTGGGCGTGATCAATTAAAGAAATTGGAAAAAGGGGTGATCAATGAATAAGTTACTTCTCTCGCCTTTTGTTGGGCAGTAATCACTAAAAAGAATGAATTAAAAAAAATAAACAAGCGTGAATGCTGCCGGACACAAACTAAGTGACCAGTTTAGCATAAACGCATTGCAAATTGAAACCCTCACTAAAAACATATTTACGGGGAGTTAAAAAAAAGTTTTTTTTAGACATAATAAGGAGTAAATGTTGAAATTTACAGCCCTCTAGCTCCATTGGTGCGGCCTGTGCGCGTGGCACATACATACATGGATAGCCAGTCGATTGACAGTTTGGGTTGCAGTTTTGGTTGACGGTGTCTTATAGGATAGGCAGTGAAATGAAAATACAATAGAAAAAAGGAATATGGTATCAGTGATGGAAATGGAAACTCGGTATACGTTAAGGCTGGGTGTTGGGAACTAGGTATACGGTAATGTCTCCATTAGTA
>VCCN01002788.1:109442-129640 GCA_006491835.1 Architeuthis dux | reverse complement strand
GGTGCACGGTAGCCCCTGCTGGCCCCCGGACTATAGTTTTTAAAACAAAATCCATCAAAAAGTAATTTATATTGTTATTGTTTTAAAACAAAACTCATAAATGAGTAATTTAAATTGTTTTGTTTTACTTGTTTAGGACCTAGTCAGCATGACGTACTAGCTGACGGCACCGGTGTCTTAAGGGATGAGCCAAATCTCGGTTCAAAACGAGTCACAGGCACCGTTGTTCCTTTTATTCAATGGTAAAATCTCTCTTTAAAATTAGGGAATTGCTTCTGAACGAAATTATATTAGAAATGTAGTCCGATGGTATTGAAATATCCCTACGTTTATCAAGGGCTTCTTTACAAGTACAAACACCTTCTTCGTGGTCAATGTTTGGGTATAAAGAGCAGACGTCCATGGTAACAAGATAAAATTCCTCTTTAGTAAAATTAGGATTGTCTAAATCAGCAATGTGTTAAATAAACACATAACTTTAACCTTTAAAACCGCTGAACGATCGTCTGTTTGAATTTCGAGGTTGTGCTGTCATGGCAATTTAATATCAAGTTCAGTCATACACAGACAGACACACAAGTTACAGACTTTCAAAGTTACTAAGTGTACGAAATCTTGCTAAGAGAGTGCTAACGGTTAAACTGAGATTAGACATTTCGTCGATTTGGACATTTCTGCGACCCCAAATAATCTGTATGCGAACCCTCTGGGGTCAGGAACCCTAGTTTGAGAAGCCATGAGCATACAAAAAGGTGTTGCTTCAAGGCAGGAATTGAACTCTGAGCATTTTACAAGCGACTTTCCATTTAATTTGATTTTTGAAATATCTTCAAAAGAAAAGTTGCGAATAAAATAAATATATATTTTCTATAGTTTTGAGAAGGGTCATTAATATTCAAATGGTTCTTTTCTATAGTTTTGAGAGGGGTCATTAATATTCAAATGGTTCTTTTCTATAATTTTGAGAATGGTCATTAATATGCAAATGTTTCTTTGTACGATTTAACAACTTCTTGTTATTTGTGTTGTAAACACGACGTTTCGCCTATCCATTCTTCGGCCTTCTTCAGCTGTAAAATCCGAGTGTGTTGGGTTAAACAGAAGTTTAAATGGGGGTAACCCTTATAGCACAGGGCCCGGGTGTTTCTGTGTCTTTGTCTTGTCGGGTTTAGGTCTGTTGAGAAGTGGAAGCCACATCGGGTTGAACTTCGCACTTGTCTGACTAATGCATTTAGTCGACATGCACACTAAATCTGTATGTATTAGTGAATTTACAGCGAGACTTTATCTCTTCAGTTCGTTTATCATCGTGTCTGTGGCCTTGTGGACAACCAACAAATATTCATTTAATGAAAAGAATTCATAGAGAAATATAAAAGCTTGCATGTGTTTGTGTATGCGTGTGTGCATGCGTGTACGTACGCGGGCTCTAGTGTAGGCGTGCGCACGTATAAAGTATTTGTGGTTGATACCAAATTTGACAGAAAAAGAAGAAAAAAAAGTTGACATTTCTTCACTTGGATAAGGCGAACTTTACGAGAGCGAGAACATATTGTCAACAAAACGGAATGTAAAAAAACCCCAACAAGCTTCTATTCCAACTGAAGATGATTACTGAAACCTTTGTTAATTGATCAACACTTGATGGGTCATTTAATGCCGAAATCAGTTTAAAATCCCCCCCCCCCAATAGAGTCTTGCGACTTTGGTGAAAGAAAAGGTGGCCCCCTGTTTGGGTGGGGTCCTACCCCTCTGCAGGGGACGCAGTCGGCGCATTCTAGGCCCCAACCGACAGGGCCTGGCACCTGTTTTGAGGGGGTGGGTCTTACCCCTCTGCAGGAGATGCAGTCGGCGTATTCTAAGCCCCTGCCGACAGGGCCGTGCAACCTTTGTATTGTATACATAATAAATAAATTCGTAAATATGTAAGCCTTGTCTGTTTGGCTGTGTTGGTAAGAGAACCACCTAACAATCGCTAGGTCGTGATTTCAAATCACGGTAGGGAAATGTTAATTTTACATATCGGTTTGGTTTAACGTGACAGGACAGACAAACAGTGAAGAGTTTTCTCCCCTGAATTTGGTGAGGATTGTTCTTGTTAAGGGGGGACAAAGACAACTCCAACTTGACAAAAACATAAAGAAGATTTCTTTAATATCCACATACCCACGCGAGGCTCGAAATCGAAACAATCAATTTTATAACAGACTTATTAGGAGAAAAAAACCCAGATGAGCCACCTTCTCTTCCCCCGGGAAGAGAGAAAAGACAAACAACGTTAAGTAGGGAAGGAGGGGGGCTATTGGGTGTCTTATGAAAATTGAAGAAAACCATTATAACGAGGATAATGATAGCTGAAAGAGAGGGAGGGAGAGAGGAGGAGTAAGGATGGGGAGGAGGAGTGAGAAAATGAGAGAGAGAGGGGGAGAAATAAGAGAAAGAAAGAGGCAGGGAGAAATAGAGGGTGTGCTTTTTCGGAATTGGCAGCAACAGTGATGGAATCACAGCGTGTATTCTCGGTGCAGGAACAGAGAGGGAAAAAAGGGAGGTTGATCACTCCTCCTCCCACGCTGCGAACTACGAGAAAGAGAGAGAGAGAGAGAGGGGGAGAAAGAAAGAAGGAGAGGAATAGAGAGAGGGGTGTTGTGTGTTCATCACTTATCAAGCCTTAACCCAACCGCAAAATACCCTACCCAACTGCTAAAAAAAAGAAAAAACAAATAAAACAAAATCACCGTTAGTATTACTACTTAGTATAATCAGTACGACGCGTTCATATATAAGAAACGGACTTTTTAACATTTAGGATTTAATCAACTAAAGGATTTCAGACAACATGACCGTCAGCTGCTGACCCTTCCTTAAAAAAAACGAAACAACACAAAACCAAATTGGAATTCTAAGAATTGAAAATTTACGAAAGTTTTCACTGTTTTGGTCTGTGTTATTCGACAGAAAGATCGTAATTTTACCTGAAAAGTTCAGGGAGTCACCTTTTTAGTGGGCTTAAAACACTAAAAGTACGACTACTTAACAAGGCAAGAATTTCCTGCCGGTAGGGTTTTAGAACGATCCAAAAGGTTTTTTTCCCTTTTTCTTTCATTCTTTCCTTCTAGTAAGATTAATAAAGTAATTTTAAATACCATTTTCAACTGAAACATCTTTAGTTTAATGAAACTAGTGTTATTTTAAGGAAGATACATTTGAATTGAATACTTTTGTGGCAAAGCTGAGAGTCATAACTGGGTATCTATCTATCTATCTATCTATCTATCTATCTATCTTAATTCTCTTAAATTCTGAAGTTCACTCGCCGATTTTAATTGATATCGATATAGATAACCATTCTAAACTTTTAAATTAATTTCCAACAGATAACTGCTATTAAGATGTCAATTAATTAATTGTAAGGATAGTCGAAATAGAGAAGAAGAAGAAGAAGAAGAAGAAGAAGAAGAAGAAGAAGAAGAAGAAGAAGAAGAAGAAAAACGTCGTCTACTAGTCGAGTGTTGCAGTCTTCTCTTTTTTGATAAACCGAACTTTGGACGAATAAAAACTCCAGGAATCAGGCACGATGCCAATCAATCCGGAAAATATTAACGTTGACAATATTTTACATGGCTTGAAAGATTTCGGACGTTTTCAGGTTCTACAATATATTGTTATTAGTTTTATGCAAATACCAAATGCCTTCAACTTACTCGCCGTGGTTTTCATTGGTAAGTTCATTTTCTTTTATTATTTCACTTTTTTATCACCTTTCTTTCTTTTTTTTTTACTTGATTTATTTGCTTTAATGCCAGGTGTAATGTTTCGTATAGGTGGCTTGGCTTCTTTTCTTTCTATATTGATGTTTTTGTACATCATATCTAAATTAAATCAAATATGTTTTATAATCTGTGTGCTTGTGGAATGTACCTGTATGATGGCATGTATGTGTGTGTAATGTAAATAATATATTCGATTCTTGTGCCATGCCCATAAGTTGCGTGCTGTAGGTCCCAGTGTGTGTGTGTGTGTGTGTGTGTGTGTGAATGTCGTGGCTCATCTGGAGAAGACGTGAGTTTAATCATTATTCGCTAATCTCACGATTATTCACGTTTATTTTTCTTAATCTCATCGTAGACTGAAACTTTTATTTTAAAAAGCCTGGATACATGCATTTCAATAAGGGATTAAAAACAGGGGTAGAAATGGATTTGAGAACTAGGTATACAGTAAGATGGGGTTTGGGAACTAGGTATACAGTAAGAAGTGGTTTTGGGAACTACGTATACGTTAAACGCGCGGGGGCTTTGGAACTAGGTATACAGTAAGGATCTCGGTATACGATAAGACAGGGTTTTGGAAACTAGGTATACATCAAGGCGGGTTTTGGGGGGACTAGGTATACAATAAGGTTACAGTAAGAATGGGTTTTGAGAACTAGGTATACAGTAAGACGCTGTTTTTGGAACTAGGTATACAGTAAAGGCTGGATTTGTGAACTAGGTATACGGTAAACGGGTTTTGTGGAACTAGGTGTACAACATGGCTGTGTTTTGGGAACTAAGTATACAGTAAGGCTGGGTTTTGGGGAATTAGGTATACAGTAAGGCTGTACCTGGGATTTACGCTCTGGGAACACAGAGGGGTCCATTAGGAATGAGCGAAGTGGACACGTGCAGCTGGGGGTCCCGGGGCACTGTAAGCCCCCATGGGTAATTCTTTTTCGGTGCCGTTTTTAGACATACAAAAAACGTGGTAATTGAGAAGGTGGTATACGCCGTAAAGCCCCCCCCCCGCCATTTCCACCACTGATTAAAAAGTATTAATTTGAATTTCCACCAAATTTATCCGTTTCTCCTATTTTTAGGAAAAGAAATATGATTACATTATGGATGTGTGAGTACGTGGAAATATCAATCGTAATTTTGTACCATTGCAAGGTACGTGTGTGAATGGTACGTGTGTAAATGGTACGTGTGTGAATGGTACGTGTGTAAATGGTACGTGTGTGAATGGTACGTGTGTAAATACAGGCGTGCATTTCGATGCAGAGCCGGCACGACGCATAATCGAATTAATCAGCTGCTTATGGCACCGTGGCCACCAGAGGGCACACAACACATTTTGCTAAGGGCCCCATAAAAGCTACGGCCGAGCCTGATTTCATGCAGCTGTTCAAATATTCTCTCATTACAATAGCATCCTCTCTAAAGCGACTGTTAGTGAGCTAGTCTTGTAAGGTATTGCTCACGGGTTCGTTCCCCACTGGGGGCTCTATTAATCAAGTCCTATGCCTAAATTGGCTTCGCCCAACAAATATTTATATCAAAATAGGTCTCGTCCGACAAACCACCACACTCGTGTAAACGTCTACACTAATAATGAACCTGTGATTTTCTTGGTACGCTGTTCGTAACACAGAACTCTTCCACTTTGCTTCTAAAAATACCTCTTACCCACTATTTGAAACCATTCTTTAACTGAAACAAATTCACTATTTTTTTAAAAATCGTTTCATAGAAATTCGAATATATCCGTGATTTTTTTTCACGGGTTTTAACTATATAGTATATAATAGAGTTCAGTATAGTAGCGTAAATTATGATGATGAAGTTGCGTCGTAGTTCCTCTGTCTGTGTGTGTGTGTGTGTGTGTGTGTGTGTGTGTGTGTGTGTAATGAAAATAATGTATTCCCCTGTGCTATGTCCAACCCTTAAATTTAAAAGGAGGTACGGCATATATCTACTTCTACTTAAAAGAATTACCCACAGGGGCTTACAGTGCCCCGGAACCCCCAGCTGCACGGGTTCACATCGCTAATCCCTGATGGACCCTTCTGTGATCCCCGAGCATAAATGCCAGGTACAGCCTTACCGTGCATACCTAGTTTCCAAAACCCATTTCGATCACTGCACATGACGCAGCACCCCCCCCCCCAGCCATTGGTAAAAGTTTAGATGAATACAACAGCACGTGTACACATGAGCTTTACGGTATATGAAGAGCACGATATTAGAGACGGCCACCCAAAACTGTAACAAAAACTGTCAACATAGGTTTCTTTCAGTTTTCAAGTTGGGCTGGCTGGCTGGCTATGTATGTGTGTATCACGCGTACAGGCGACACCGACGGAGCTAGGGGGCTGAGAATTATAAAGTCTAGAAAAAAACGTTTATTTTTTGTATATTCCCCACCAAAACAGGGTTTTAGTGGGGGGTTCAATTTGCAATGTAAGTTTTTGCTAAATTGATCCCAAGTTTGTTTAAAAAAATCAGACTTTTTTTTAGTGATCACTGCCCAACAAAAGGCGATAGAACTACCTTATTAATTGATCACCCGTTTTTCCAATTTTTTAATTGATCACCCCCAACACTGCATGCTCCCAAAATATGTTGGTCACAGTACGGTTTCTATTGAGTGACTAACCAGACCTGTCGTATCTTTTTGTTGTGCTCCTTGCCCCACTCTCTGTTCTGTCTCTGTTTGGAATTGGGGATGTTATGCCATTTGTTGTTTGGTTTTCTCTGTAAACACAACTGAATTATGTATACATTTATGTATACATAATTCAGTTGTGTTTACATTAGAGCTCAATAGACGATAACTGAAATGCTTAATCAGTTAACCTGTTGGCATGAGTCAATCTCACAATTATTAAACAGCGAAATACTTGATTTTCTAATACTATGCGAAAGTCGCTATTTGTGTGTGACGTTGTATGTATGTATGTCTGCAGTGAGCATCAAGGCCAAACTAAGAGTTCCAGGGATCTGATTTTTTGCATGGATATTGACTTAAACCCGGGATAAAACATAGGCTATTTCTTTCTTTTTAAAAAAATTACAACACTATCGATTTTATAGCGGGGGTCCGATTCACAATGCCAGTATTATGCTAAACTGAACACATATTTTATGTCCAGTAGGTAAATGACGGAGTGTGACGTACATAAGCGTCTGTAAATGTTCCAAAGTATTGGTAGAAAATACAGAATGTTCTACGGGAGAGAGAAATAGAATGTTTACACAGTGTGAATGTTTTTATTACGAAAGCAGACAACACGTGTTTTTAAATACACTGTAGACTTTTTAAATTAATCTTTTTATTATTATTTTCGATTAGATTCCAAGTTAAATTCTACCTCATTATTTAATTGTAGTGTAAGTAAAGTAAAACTACTTTCACCGTATTCTCTCTTCGCATTTTTAAAACACAAATTTTATAAACTTTTCTACGCTGTTGTCTTCTTTCGTAAGTGTTCAGAGATAATGAAAAACATGTTGCGTGAGAGAGAGTAAGAATGTTTATATGTGCGGTAGAGAAAATAGGTAATCTCGATAAACAGTCAAAAGCGTGTAAAACTTTCTCTTTTAGGAGTCTAAAGTGAGGGTAAACATTTCCACCCCATTTAGGGGTAAAACATGAGGTGGACCTTTATGTCCGTTTAGCGGTCAAAATCGGAGAGGGGGGTATTGTTTTCCTTTTAGATGTCAAAATCTGGTCGGTGCTTTATTTCACCTTTTTATAGGTCAAAATCGGGTGGGGGAATCTTTTTCATGTTTTAGGGGTAAAAATCGCGGGAACCTTTTCCTCTTATAAGGAGCAAAATCGAGGAGGGAATTTCTTTTTCGCTTCACAGCTAAGCTTAGCTCTTAGTACAGCACAAGGTCATTTTTGTGTCGGCACGCAGTGAGGATCAATTAGTCTCGGAATTCAAAAGGAATTGTTTTATTCGAATTTTAATCGACCAGGATGTTTCTCTCTCTCTCTCTCTCTCTCTCTCTCTCTCTCTCTCTCTCTCTCTCTCTCTCTTTAGAACATGAGAGCTCTTTTTTCTATAGTTTTGAGATGGGTCATTAATTTTTAAATGGTTCTTCGGACGATTGGCCTCCTTCTTGTTGTTTGTGTTGTAAACACGACGTTTCGGCCGAAAACAAAGACACAGAAACACCCGGGTTATAAAATAAGAGTAGATCGGCAGAAACGTCGTGTTGACAACACAAACAACAAGAAGGAGTTCAATCGTCCGAAGAACCATTTGAATGTGAGTTATTTCTGCACTTTTGTTGCGAGCAAACAAATAGCCTTCAGAAAATGTCCACGTTTTCAAACAGAGATTAATTGGACAAATATAAACCTTTGGTGAATGGCACCCATGAAGAGTTGAGTCGTGGTTCGCATTGTTTATTTTTCATCTCGTTCAATGTTGATTGAAAATTAACCCCGTCACGTGGCTATGCCCTGAATAACATTGCTAGTTATCACACGTGTTATTTTGAATATACTTGAAGTAGGCTTTTTTTTGCGTGATTAAGCCAGCTTCAGTGTATTTGAGCTGGGTTTAAACTAATAAGAAAAGTGGTAGTTAAATTTGGTATGTCCGTTATCAGAACAAAGATTATTTTTTTAAAATATTGCTATTTTCGGATGTGACTGTCTTTTCACTTAGGCTGTTCCATGCGTTTGCCACTCTTGCCGAGAGGAAATTCTTTCTAACACCACTGGAGCTCTGAATTTGTAGTTTTATGGCTGTCCTCTGGTTTTACTGCAGATAGATGAAGTCAGCATTTTCTTATCAGGGTATTTTGAACAATGAACATCAGTATCCACTCTATCTATGTTGTTCCGGATTCTATAGACCTCTAGTAGATCAGCACGTTTTCTTCTGTATTCAAGGGTCTCTAAATTAAGTTGTTTTAATCTTTCAGCGTAGGATATATCTCTTTGTTTACATTAGGGAACAATAGATGATAACTGAAATGTCTAATCAGTTAACCTGTTGGCATGAGTCAATCTCACAATTATTAAACAGCGAAATACTTGATCGTGAATTTCGTATATTTATTGAAATTAAGGCCGTGCGTCGTAATCATTAACAATGATATTGAAATATGACAAAAGCAGGGTGGTCTTAGATGTATACCCAACATTACTAAACAGCGATTCGGTAAACAAGGTGAAATTATTAATTATAAGCGTTGTATTGACTCCTAAGAGTTATGTAGTAATAATTGCAATATCAAATATCTTCGCATGGGTATAAGCAAATATGCTGAGTTTGTTTTAGGTTATTTTTAAGTGTTTTTGTAGATGCTTCCAACGCATCTCTATACGACACTTTTCGGTTGGTCCCTCCCTAATATGTTAAATATCAATTTTCTCAGCCCTAACATGTTCCTCCTTATTCGCCTCCTCCTCCTCCTCCTCCTGCTACTACTACGTATGGTTCTTGATTTTTGTAACTTTAGATAGGCGTCAATAAAATATAATTGGATTCCTTGCATTTAGATTCTTTGTGAATATTTTAATAAATTTCACAGTAACACGGAATTTACTGAAAAGAATTACCAATTAGCGATTCTTTTCTATATTTCGGTAAACATGTATGACTGAAATCTCTCCCTTCGGTCAAACCGCTGCAATTTCACTTGCAGCATAGGGTCGATAAAACTCACCAACGCCTATCTAAAGTTACTAAAATAGAAGAGTATATCTTGGAATAACCTTTACTTTTAATCACAAACCCAATAAGACTCCCATCGGTTCATTATTTATCACCCACCGGTTCACCTCGGCAAATCACCCCCCTTGGTATATCTCTCCCCATGGCAAATCTCCCCCTTGGCAAATCTCACCCCTCAGCAAATCTCACCCCTTGGCAAATCTTTCCACTCGGCAAATCTCTCCCCTTGGCAAATCTCTCTCCTTGGCAAATCTCCTCCCTCGGCAAATCTCTCCCTTTGGCAAATCTCTCCCCTTGGCAAATCTCACCCCTCGGCAAATCTCTCCCCTTGGCAAATCTCTCCCCTTGGCAAATATCTCCCCTCGGCAAATCTTTTCCCTCGGCAAATCTCTCCCCTTGGCAAATCTCACCCCTCGGCGAATCTCTCCCCTTGGCAAATATCTCCCCTTGGCAAATCGCTCTCCTTGGCAAATCTCACCCCTCAGCAAATCTCCCCCTTGGCAAATCTCTCCCCTTGGCAAATCTCACCCCTCGGCAAATCACTCTTCTCGGCAAATATCTCCCCTTAGAAAATCTCTCCTCTTGGCAAATATCTCCCCTCAGCAATTTGTCTCACAATGAAACTTTACACATACCCTACCCATTCAACCATCTTTCGCTTCTCACCAATTCGTATATAAGAAAGAGCGATGCGTTCTGATTCACATCAATGAAAGAAGCAAGAGTATTTTATTTAACCATCAGATATGGTGTTCCGTGGACGCTGTCAATATTAACGAAATCAACCACCATTCTTATTCGCTGATTAAACCTTGATTAACAAGCAGATCCGTCCCAACCCTTTATTGGGGCCCTAAGCAGAATTTGATTTGGGGGCCTCCACCGCCTCGGCGCCGCAAACACTGATGTGGTGTCATAGTCAATGGTGTTTTACCTCACAAGGCGTGACATTGCTCTGTGTAGCCAAGGGGGCTCAGCATACGTCCTGAGACCTCAACTCAAGAGCTCTTATAGTTTTTTCTTTTTTATAGTTGCGAAGACTAAAGTGACTTGGTTTAGGTGTTCTACCCACCCGATAGCCCCCCCCCCCCTCGTCCAGTTTGTCATTTTCGAGATCTTTGACCACGGACCAGATAACTCAGTCCAGTGCCACGTCAGTCCAGTGTCAAGGACGAGATAACTCGTCTTACGACAGTGTGTTATTCTTTCTCAATATGGCAGCATCTCGCTGTGCAAACAAAGTAAATGTGCATATTTACTTTAGTGCTGTGACAACTAGTGAATGAAAACTGTCTATTTTCATCATATTTGTACGAGAAGAATGTGATCACCTAGTTGAAAGTCGTGCAAAAAATAAACTGGGTCATTACGTTCCTCGCGCAGATATTGTTATTTTCTGTGTTCGCTGGAAATCTAAAAGCAGTCAGATACATGTAATGTTAGCCACCAAAGAAAGGGGGATAGGAAACTTATAATGATGAAAAGCACAGAGAGAGAGAGAGAGAGAGAGAGAGAGAGAGAGACAGACAGACAGACAGACAGACAGACAGGGTCCCTGTGCAGAAACATAATTAGTACCGCTTATTTTCACATGCGCGTTTGCGTACGTACACCTCATCATTTACCATTGCTTCAGTCTAAGGTTTCTCTTTCTTTCTTTGACTCTTTTCATTGTTGCTTATGGAACTGAAATACTTTTTCTTTCTTTGACTTTTTTCTTTTTTCTTTATGTTACTACATACGCTCTGAATATTTCAACATTCATAGAGCACTCCATCTGTATCTGAAATATTATTAATCCAAAAATAACATAAATAATTACCGATTCCAAACATTCTTAGAAAATCAATAGTACCTAATGCAGAAAACATGATAGGAAAAGACAATGTGGCGAATTATTTATTACCTAACATGTTTCAGCTGAGAAATTCAGCCTTTTTGTCTTTTCCTATCATCATTCCTATAGACCTTATCCTATTTTACACACACACACACACACGCACACACATATGAAATATTGGATGTATGATACACATATGCATCAATATCCTCGTAGACTGATACTATTGTTCGGACTGAGATCCTCATCTTGGCCGTCCAAGTTGGGACGGTGGCCTAGATAACTAAAGCGTTGGTTAAAAAGCGTCTGACTGTTGAGTCATCTGTAGGTTGTGGGTTCAATCCCAGGCAGGAGCACCACAACTGAAAAATTAACCACGAAATAATTTCTAGGACATGGATAGTGGAATGAGGACAGTATACTCCCGTGGATCAAATAAAGGGTTCAGTTCAATAGTTCCGGTAAGTTACCGACAAAACTTGACACCTGAAGAAGGCCGGAGGGTACATCGGCCGAAACGTTGTGGAAATGACAACCAAGATGAGGATCTCAGTCCGAACAATAGTATCAGTAATACTAACACCTCATCTCAGAAATACCGAACTCAGTTATCCTCGTAGACCTTAGTTATGTTCATTATGAAAATCTATATGTGAAACCAGCAGTACCGCTTGTAATGAACCATTAAAATTGATTCCCACATACACGTGTGTGTGTGTGTGTGAGAGAGAGAGAGAGAGAGAGAGAGAGAGAGAGAGAGAGAGAGAGCATTATCCGAAAACTACGGTCTACTGAATTATTTTGACACCATCCTATCTGGTTAAATACGACGGACAAGGAACATCTTGTTAATTCTTTATTAAGTTGTTCTTGTTTTCGTACAAGAGAGCGTATGTTTGGATCCATGGAGTGTAGTAATTGTCCAAAAGTGTTATCATACCGAACCATTTTCGAGGTCTTTGACAATTCCTCAATTATTTAATCACTGTGTATTTGGTTTAGCCATTAGTGTGTTCATGTGATGTTTTGAGTGTATATAAGGGAGCTCCTTAGTCATTAAAAAGAGGAACCAACACTAAATAAAATCTTCTTTGGCCAGGATCAGGAAGTTTTGAATGTACTTTGCAATTGAAACTACTCCCTACCTTTCTACCAGTGGTGGAAATGGGGAAGGGGGGTGCTGGTACGGTGTATACCTACTTCTTAATGTCCTGTTTATTTTGTATGCTCAATGCCTACTAATGGAGACATTACCGTATACCTAGTTCCCAAATCAAAGCCTTACCGTATACCTAGTTCCCCAGACCCATTTCCACCACTGTTTTCTACACGTAAAACACACATCAATACGCACAGGAGCGATAAATCCATTTCGAAGGCCAATAATAGGTACGTAGCTTTAGATTTAGGGGCCTTTGAGGGGCCCCCTCCTGTAGAGATTAAATGTATCACAAAGTTGTGGTTGTTTGATGTGGTTTTATTCACAGTGTATAAAGGTACGATACAGGTCTGTTGTTTTCTGGAAGCCTAAGTGATTAGGCATATCTCTATTAATGCGCTACGTATCACGCATGCGTTCATGTGTACAAGAAGTAATTCTGTTGATATTGCTACACCCCCTTACCAATGAAAAAAATAATAGCTACATATGGAATTTCGAAACTAAATTTGAATGAATGTTCTTGAGTAATATGATTAGGTACAATATCTAAAGTTGAAACTAACTATGATGAGATGAATAACTGTCATTTGTTATTGTTCGTCAGGGGACTGTCTTCTTGGTGAAGGGAAAGTTATTTTGCTGTGAAACAGTTTGTAAATGAAAGAGTTCTTTGTCAATCACATTTTAATATGTTAGTGTGTATGTGTACTACTCCAAGATTTAGTGAGATTTGTTATTGTGTAATGTTAGTAGACATTCAGTAGGTGAATTACTATTCATAAAGCTGTGGGGGGCATCCCCCTCCCTCAGCTAGGCCCCTAGCCAAAACAAATTCAGTAGTTTCTTTTCTAAAAGAAATCATCTCGTGGAAATTTAAATTATATCCCTGAAGTTTTCACTGGAATTAACTAGTAATTGTATAATTAAGATTAATTGCTACTAAAAAGATTCAGCATAAAGCATTACTACATAGTGTATGTTTGAATAATGTATTATTGAAAGTGTTCAAAATGTCTGCTAAAGTGTATGTGCAGGTGGGACATCCTGTCTGTAGAAAATAAACCTATTTACACACATCCCCATGTGGTTATTATGCACTGATAAACTCTGGCTCTATATTAAGTTAATGTTTAGATAGTATTAAAAATGTGGTTGCTTGTTCTGACGGAACGGCATCTGTGCTGTTTCCAGTTTGTGCCACCACTTTGTGTTTAACGGTTCCAATCTGACACATCGTAGGTAGGAATGCCTCGTTTTTTAAAATTATTTCAAACAAAGTGTATATCTAATAATTCTTCGTAGTATACAGCTAACTCGCATACGCATATACAGTGATTAATACACCCCTTTTCATACATACACGTGCTTAAGCTAATATATTCACTGTAATGTTTATATATATATATGTATGTTAAATCAATAAGTGATGTATGTGTGTGTTGGATCAATAAACATGACGAGGCAAGCTCCCAGCAGCCCCCGTTCCGTTTCCGATCCCAGAAAACGCGGACCGGAAGTGGGAACTGAGAAGGCTCAGTTCTTACCAGGCGAACAGCCCTGGCACACGTGTTATCTTGTTCCATCTTCTTTTCTTAACACGCTTAAACACGGTTACGAATCAAACGCATTCTAATCTCACACATCTAGAACAGAAAGACTAACAAAGCGAACAGAGGCACTAAACACAACAAGAACGTTACATTCACGCATACAAGCACACATAGAAACATGCAAGAAGTAAATAGACACCCTTAGATTTATGTTGAGAACAATCGCCGTTTAAAAGCTTCAGAAGTGGCAGGTAAAATTCAAAGAACAGCACAAAATGATCTTCATCAATTTGGTTATTATAGACGGTTATTATGGGAAGAAATTCCTTTTAATCATTCTCCTGACATGAATCCCATTGAATACGTGTGGGCAATATTAGATAAGAACTTGCGTAAGAAGTCTAAAAGGCCAGCAACACCTCCAGACTTGCTGAATCTCCTACGCCAAGCATGGTCTGAAATACCTCAAACTGCAATTTCAGAACTTATTAATGATATGCCAAGACGAGTTGTTGCTCATACAACGGCTGAAGGAAAGTCAAAACATTGTTGCGGTGATTAAGATATCTGACTCCAAAGATAAATGGTGGTATTTAAAGTTTCCTAGCTACAATAAAGTTAGGGTTAGTTATGTTAATCGATATGAGCAATATGCCTATTCGTCGGGAAGGGAGTTGTAAGTAAGTCAATGTGCCTATTGCCGTGTCAGTACGTATATTAATAGTTAACCCTTAGTGTGTCACTGGTAGTGGTGTAGCAGCAGTCAGTAAGATGAATGACTGGATACTGTTAAGGAAGGGGACGTTGACAATAAGGAAACTGGTGAAATGGAAAAGGAAGGAATGTTGAAATTGACATACGGACGAATAGATAAAAATACAAGGCATGAATGAAAAACGAAACGCAAAATGTATAAATATATAATAATAGATATTTATTATATATGAAGAATACAAATGGAAGAAATGCTAAGTTTGTGAGGTTTCTACTTGAAGTTTAGAGATATTTCTAAGAAGTAGGACTGGAAAGTTTGTATGTGGAGAAGGTATGTGAGGAAGAGTGGTAATGGTGTGTGTGTGTATATTTTAAGTACTTGAACTTGGTACTTGCCTCTGTGATAGTGTATGGTATGTGTAATGTTTATATATGTATGTTAAATCAATAAGTAATGTATGTATATGTTAAATCAATAAACATGCCGAAGCAAGATCCCAGTAGCCCCCATTCCGTTTCCGGCCCCAGTAAACGCGGACCAGAAGTGGGAACGGGGAAGGCTCAGTTCTACACAGGCAATAACCCTGATCAACACGTGTCTTTCGTTCCATCTTCTTTTCTTAACACACTTAAACACGGTTACGAATCAAACGCATTCTAATCTCACACAGGTAGAACAACAAAGCGAACAAAGGCACTAAACACAACAAGAACGTTACAGTATGAAATTCACCTTAGTGTGTGTATGTGTGAGAGACAGCCAATCTTCGACGGGGGTCAAGAAGATTAAATGTTCTGCTGTTCTGGTGTGTAATGTAAGCGTTTGCTTATATGACAAAGTGCTGTTCTCTGATTGGTGAGACACTTTGATATTAAACGTCCAATCGTCTCTATCCTCATCCTGGGAGCCTAGTGTTTACAGGTTGAATGATGGATGTGAGAGATTTTATCTTTAGTAATATTTTGGAGGGAAACCTATGGAGTATTTGGGGGTATTTTTCCTAAACGTCCGACAAAGGGCTCCCCACCGAGAGATGTATGGAAGGTCAGAAATGGTAGTTTTATACTGTAAATGCTCGCATAAAGTTAAAGCAAAACTGTTGGTGTCTATTTACTTCTTGCACGTCTCTGTATATGTTAACACAGGGGCGAACTGCCGAGCCCTCGCGGCCGAGATCTGTTATAGCCAGCAACTTGCCACATCCGGGTTGCTGGCGCTCAACATACGGGTCGCCCACGTTCCACTTCGTCTATATATGTCGGCGACCCGTTTCATTCGTCTTTTGCCTGCCGTACCTCAAGCAGGTCATTTCCTCGGGTGAGTCCATTTCCAATTCGTCGCCACAATATTCGAACAAAATATTGTTTGATAAGTTGTTACCAAACACGATCCAGTTACCGAACCAAACAGTCAATCTTTTGCAACTCTTTATTGTTTAGAAAACACATACACAAACATTTGCATGTTGTCCATCCAAATTTACTATTCGTTCGATGGAGTTAAGTATAATTATTATTTCTGCCAACGAGAGAGGTATATGTATTTGGTCGCGTCTTTCCGTCGTTCTGTCTTTCCGTCTGTCTGTCTGTCTGTCCACACGATATCTCCGAAAGTACTCAATGGATTTCAATGAAATGTTGTGGAAGGTTGGAGTGGATCCAAGAATTCTCTTTTTGATTGAAAGATATCCCCCCCCCCATACGCACATGTCTGACCAAATGATATCTCCAAAACGTCTCAATGAATTTCAATTAAACCTTGTGGAAGGGTGGGAAATGAGTGTCGGAAGAAGTGATTAGATTTTGGAGCGGATCCATGCAATTACTTCCCCAGACTTCCCCAAACAATGGTGTTGGCAGAGTGCTTTCTAGTTGTCGATATTTTTTTCCAGTAACGTTTGTCTTCAATTAAAATGTTTCATCATCATCATCATCATCATCATCATCATCATCATCATCAGCAGCAGCAGCAGCAGTAGCAGCCGTTATAAGTCCACTGCTGGACAAAGGCCTTTCCCATCTCCTTCCATGACGAACTAGATTGTGCTAACTTCTGTCACGTCCTACTGGCAAACGTTTCTATCTCGTCCCTCCATTTTGTGTTTGGTCTTTTTCTACTGCGTCCACAGTCCCATGGGCGCCAATCGGTTAGTTTTCCCCCCATTTATTGTCATCTCTTCTTGCTAGGTGACCAGCCCATCTCCACTTTTGCTGCTTTATTATTTGTATAATATCTTCACTCTAGTCCTCTCTCTGATCCATGTTGAGAGAGAGGACTAGTAGTGGAGTATATTTGAATAAAAGGGCATTGCCCTTTGAATGTGACAAAAGAATGTCAGACAAATTGTTGAGTTAAATGAATAACGAATATATTTTATTTGTTTTCCTGCTATTTCTTTACTTTATAAACAGAGATATTGGTTGAATGTTTTGCGGTTGCATGTCAAGTCAAAACTATTTTTTGTTTTGAATAAAGCAGAAAACGACGTTACTTTTATTAGGATCCCAAATCCTATTTCAGATAAGAACGTTTTGTGTAAATATAAACAAATAAATGTTGTATAGAGCCAACTTTAGCGCAAGGCCACATTTTTGAGTTCTCTCCAAGGATCGAGTTCAATTTAAATGCATTGCGAGATGCTACATGCTAACATCTGCAGTATAATGAATGCACCTTTAATAAATAAATAATGTAAATCTCCAAACTACAAAGAAGCGAAAGACTACTGAACAATATATCCAACAAGAACAAACTACCAGCCAGACTATGAGATACATACAACACCTTTTTTATTTTTAATATTATTTTTGCAATTAATATATGTACAAATTTATTCTTTGTTTCTCTTCATGTAAAAGCCTCTCTGTCTGTTCCCGCTGTCATTATGGAGAACGTGTTGCCACGGCCGACTGCCATCGACACACGCTGGAAGAGCCAGTTGGTATCGCGCAGTTCGTCGTGGCGTTGATCAGCTATGGAGCCAATTCGGCGAATGAGCTTCAATGCCTTGGGGGGGCCTATCAAGCCAGACGTTTCAACCGCAACCGGTACAAACTCGTACCCATCGGTCAGTGAGAGATATTTGGCTCTCTTCCACTCCTCGGCCTGTTGGGCGACGATACCGGGCTCAATGGCCGACGAGATCAGGTTGCCGTCTGCGAAAGAATCACTGCAAGTGGCATCCCAAATTAGTAGTTTGCCGGATGAGAAAGGGAAAACAGTTATCCCGTCCGGGCGTAAAACTAGAAAGCACTCAGGATGCGTATATCTCTTCCAATGCCGTACACTAACTCAATCGAAAGAAATTCCTGGATCCGCCCCAACATTTAATCACTTCTTCCTGGCCCAACCCTGAACAAAATTTCATTGAGATTCATTTAAAACGAGGTATCGTGTGGATAGACATGAGCGAATACACAAATATATGAAAAAAACACAGATAACGTTTAGAGATATCGCGTGGAGAGACAGAAAGACGAAAGGAAAGACTTTCTTTGAAGAGGTTTATGTGTTACCACACATAAACCTCTTCAAATTCCTTGGCAGAGGTAACAAAACCAAGAAGGATACCCACCGCAGTGGAAGAAATACACCAAAAGACTTGCTAAAGAAAGAATTGCCCAATACACGGAAAATTGCCCAATACACGGAAAACCGCACTTTTCGAAACAATGAAAGGAAATCTTACAAAGACAAAAACGGAGAAAAGAGACGAAGCATAAAACCAGACACTACAGACACAAATAACTTATGGAATGAAATATGGGAACCCAGGCAAGAAACTACAGACCGATCACGTGCCTACCATTGATGTGGAAAATTTTGACTGCACAAATAGCAGAGAAAATATACGTCTCCATTGAAAGCAGAGGTCTCTTACCAGAAGAACAGAAAGCATGCAGGAGAGGAACCAAAGGACCAGATGACCTGCTCTACATCGACCAGATAAGAAGTGGAACCAACAAGACAAGACTGGTTGCTGCAGGGTCAAACTCCACCCCAACTATTCCGACTGAAGAT
Organism: Architeuthis dux; assembly: GCA_006491835.1. Lineage (NCBI taxonomy): Eukaryota > Metazoa > Mollusca > Cephalopoda > Oegopsida > Architeuthidae > Architeuthis > Architeuthis dux. The sequence continues at coordinate 110,902 of VCCN01002788.1, read as the reverse complement.
GATTACTGCAACTTTTGTATTGTACGTATATATAATAAATATGATAGATACATTTTCCATAATATATAAGACTTGCGAATTTAGCTCAGTTAGTAAGACACCAGCCTAGCAATCACTAGATCGTGAGTTCAAATCACGGTAGGGGAACGGGGATTTTACATATCGGTTTACACCCCATATGTTGGTGAGGATTGTTGGACTTGTTCTTCTTGTTACGCTAGGAAAGTAAAGTCAACTCCTGACTTTGTCTTGGGGTTTGACAAAGAAACGTTGCAAGTGGATGTATTGACTATAGAAAGGCATACTCGAATGTCTCAGGATATTCAAGATTAACGAATCAGTGGTGAGATTCGTAGCTATCTCTAATTAGTATATATATAGTGGTGAGATTCGTAACTATCTCTAATTATTATATATATAGTGGTGAGATTCGTAGCTATCTCTGAAAAAGTGGAAAGTAGATTTGACCGCCGACAGAGAATCCTTAGCAGAGGTAAGTATCAAAAGAAGGATTTTTCATGGGGGATCTCATTCTCTACTACTATTTGTTATAGATATAATACCACTGAAATTATCTTGAAAAGCTGCAAAGGATACCAATTCTCCAACACAATGGGAAAAGTCAACCACTTCATACATATGGATGACATAAAATTATTTGTTAAGAACAAGAAAGGACTCGGAATGTTGATCAACAAAGTTAAAAACTACAGCGACGACATCGGAATGGAATTCGGGATAGAGAAATGCGCACCATTGGTAATGCACAGGGGGAAAACCCGTGGCAACAGATGGAATAGACATACCGAATAACAAGGCAAGCAGGACATTAACCACACAGGGCCGCTATAAATACCTCTTGAATGCTACTCAATAAAACAAGAGGAAATGAAAGAATAAAAAGAAAGGAATATTTCTGGAGGATAAGAATAATACTAGAAACTAAATTAAATAGCAGAAACTTGATAAAAGGGATGAACACCTGGGCAGTATCGGTAGTGGGGTACACAGGACCCTTCCCCGGCTGGACAAAATAGGAACTTAGATCGATGGACCGACGCACTAGGTAACTTATGACCATGCACAAGGCTCTACATTCTAAAGACGACACAGACATATAATATGTGAAAAGGATAGAAGACGACAGAGGACTCATCAGCATCGAAGATTCTGTCAAAACAACCAAAATAGGATTGGAAAATACGTACAAAAGTGCGGTGAAAATATTATGAAAAGTGCTCGTAACAGTGCAACAAGAATTTTGTTAAAATAGCAAACGAGGGAGTAGTGAATAAAGCAACAACAAAAAAGAAAAATGAAAAAAACAAAAAACAAAACAAAAAACAAACACTCCACTGAGAATTTAAAAGGCAAATTGAACATATCGTGATCGGATGAACAATCATGTACATGGTTACACAGAGGACAACTGAAAAGAGAAACGGAATCATTCATCATTG
>VCCN01002788.1:50046-64483 GCA_006491835.1 Architeuthis dux | reverse complement strand
CTTTCTGGCACCAAAGGTGCTTATGCTTTTTCACTTCGATCGGAGCTAACTAAAAGATTTTTAATAATATCCTAATAATAATTCCGGCAGGGTCCCTTGGTTAATTGGATATGATGTTGAAAGACTCGAAATCCGAAATGATCCCGAGCCATATACATCACTGACGAGGCAGCCCAGTGCACCTTTGAGGTGTATTATACAAACAAATAACTCAAAGAGGTGGTGTGTAATTAACACTGTTGGGGTAGCCATGGCTTAAAAACGGTACTGCTTTTAAAAAGTACCCTGAAACCATTGGCCTTGGATAGCAGCTGAAGGTTTTCGAGTTAAATATACTTTTGTAATTTCAGTGTATAAATTATTAACCCTCTGAGTAGCAGTAGAGAAATATTCCTTCCTTTTTGTTAAACTTTAATGGAGATGGGGGGGCCTACTACTTGGATTGGATAGCTGTACTGAGAGGTACGGATGTTTTGATTTCGGTTTTTCACAGTTATATTGTTAGTACTGGAAGTTGTTAAAACTTTATATGGTGTATGAAAGGATAAAGGTTATCCGACATAATGATTTTTGGGAAATGACAATGATAACATAGTGACACAAGACACAAAATAGTCATAAACAACCCCCCCAAGCGGAGGTCAGCTAACAGCTGGATACCACCAGCCAAAAACTTGACACCCGAGGTCAAAGACATTAGGCACTTACAAAACCTACACACACACACACACACACACACACACACACACAGACAGAAAATCTCCATTCAAAACAAGTGCCTCGACTAGATGAAGTCATCAATACACGTTCTCTCCATTTTCCTTTTGAAAACGACATAATACGTCGAAACATGTTAAGGTATTAAATAAATTTCTTGCAAATTATTCTGAGTTTCCACATTGTCATTTCCCAAAAATCATATATATATATATATATATGTATGTGTGTGTGTGTGTGTGTGTGTGTGTGTGTGTGTATATTCCCTTTTCTTCATGATGAAAGTCAGAGGTCGTATGACCTCATTTGACCTCGGTATAGCATAAGTTGTTTTATTGAAGAGTTTTTTATTCAGAATTGTTTGATGCGACCAAGGCCCAGACGAGACTGAGTTTTATCTTCATACACACAGCTTAAAGTTTTGATGTACTTTTGATGGAAGGTCTCTTGTGCCCACAAACATACTATTCTTAAAAATTGGGGAAAGAAACTAAGGCTAAAAGAACCAAATATGAGACATAAGAAAACCTTAAATCCTCACAATAATTCTTCTGTTTAAAGAATTTCCTCTTGATCTGTCTTCTGATAGCCTCTTTCTGGATTTGAACAAAAAATCAACTGATTTTTGCTAAAAAAAGGTTTTTAAAGTACTATAATAATTGAGTATATCTCAGTCTGAAAAGGATGGTTTTTTGCTCAAATAAGTTGGCTTCAGCCAGTGTGAGATATTTGTTCTTATATGAGAATATGAGACATTTCACTATCTGGAATCAGAGCACAGTACTTCTTTGTTCTGAATTTTCCAGGGCAACTTTTAATCCCAAAACAACCCAAGTAATATCAGTATTTTACATGCTACATTTTAATTTTACTTAACAATGGGAAACTTTATGAAATTCATGAATCAAAATACCTTTTTATAGTTTAAATACTAACATGTGAAATCAAATGATGGATAATTTTATATCTGACAGAATATGATAATTATAATGACATTTATTAGTTGAGAGCCTATATTTGCCTGGCGCTAGTGTGAATGACTGCTAAACAAGCGGCCTAAATCTTAAATGTGAATAACAGTGTTTGTTTCTTTATTCACATTTACGATTTAGGCCACTCGTTTAGCAGTCGCTCACACTGGTGCTGGGCAAATATAGTTTCTCGACTAATAAATGTCATTATAATTATCATAATAACATGTACAAGATTGCATTACTAAAATAAAACCAGTAAGAATGTATTGTCTATAACTTTGAAAAGAGTCCTTAACATATCAACTTTTGTTCGGACAATCTTCTTTCCGTCTTTGATGTTGACACAACATTTCAGCTGGTTCATTCTATGGCCTTCTTCAGGTGTAATATGTAATATCTGTGAGAGTCTCTTTTATCAGTCTCTTTCTTTTTTTGCACGGGAGAAAGTGACCGATAAAAGAGACTCTCTTTCCTTATGGATATTACATTTTGTATATATATCTCAGGTTGATGCAAAAGTTTCCAACACCATCTTTTGCATAATATATGGGAAATCTTAGAAGTATCTTTGAAGTTTACTCAACCATTTATTGTTGGTGCTATCAGTCAACTGTAGTATATCATTCATAAGCCTTAGGACAAATCCTGAAGCTCTGAAAATGAGTTCCACACAAACTTGCAGAAAGGAACAGAAAGGTCAGCGTTTAAACACTTGTTTTTCTCATCTTGCTTGACACAGAAAAGTGTCATTTTTAGACGAGATAGCCACTGGCAATGAAAAATGGATTGATTACACGAATCCAAGACAAAGAAAATTGTGTGTCTAGATCCAGGGCAGCCTTCAGTAGCTGAACTTGAATGGAATCTACTTGGCAAAACAGTTCTTCTCTCTTGTCTATAACTTTGAAAAGAGTCATTAACTTACCAACTTTTGTTCGGACAATCCAATCTCTTCATCCCATTTCAGCCGAGTCATTCTACCACCAGAGAAAGAGACCGATAAAAAAGAGACTCTCTTCCCTTACTGATATTACATTTTACACCTGAAGAAGACCGTGGAATGAATCGACCAAAATAGATGGGAAGAAGAGATTAGATTGTCCAAACAAAAGTTGGTAAGAAAGAATGTATTGAAAACACTGCAAAAACAAAGCAAATGAAAGTAATTCCAAAGCGCGCACACACACACACACACACACACACACATATATGTGTGATCAATTTTAATGCAAAATACATAAATTTGGTTCACATTTGAATACCAACTTTTGCCTTATGAATTGCTTGTGGCAATGAAATGGACTGTCAATCTGTAGCAAAAATTTAGTATATAGATTTTAAAATTGTTTTATTATAAAAGTGCTCAATACAAGGAAGTAGAGCAGAAATATAAATATAAGACAAAACAAGGGCTCATACAAAATTGAAACTCTGTTTCACTATCAGAGTAGATTTTCAAATAATATATATATATATATGTTTGTGTGTGTGTTAGTCGAAAAATTAACGAACCCTTTGAACCTGACCCCCTCATATGTATGACTCCTTCGACTGTAAAGTAATAAAATAACAGAAATACTGAAGAATACATCAAACCAGAGTGTTGTGATAAAACAGATAAAATAATAAGATGAAGTAAAACTAGTAATAGAATACAAACAGCAAATATAATGTATGCAGTGATCAATGTCCCCAGGTCAGTGGGTCACAATTCCTGGGGCTTCGGAATGTATCAATGTTTGTAAAGGAGTCAGCGGTCACTCATGTTTATGGACTTTCCAAATGAAAGAATTAATAATAATTAATTACTCATGGATCCATTAATGATTCTAATGGAATAGAAACTCTCTCTCTATGTCACTCAATGACAATAAATAACACTCACGGCAAAACTTTTTTTTCTTAAAAAGTATAAATAAATCGCTTGGATAGTGTAATAATTAGCATGTCTGCCTCACAGGTTGAAGGTCCTGGGTTCGATCCCTGGTATGAGTGAAGAGTATGGAAAACTCTTCATTTAGGACAAATTTCCCTATGTACTCAGCAGTTAATTGAGCACACCCTAAGCTGTGTGATTAGGGTGGAGGTATCCCTTCAGAGGACTTACATCCTGCCAAGGGTGATCATAAAAACTTGTAGGAATAAAGTTCTGGTCTCAACCACACTTGAAACTTGCAAGGATCACTAAGCTGACTTACACAAGGGAAACCAGGACTTCATCACTGGCCGATAGGAGTTGTCTCTTAAGAGATGGACACTTTACCTTACTTTTATAAATAAATTCACAAATGGAAAACTGCTATTTAAAAGAGTATGTAATTTGATCATTTTTCTCTGTATTATCAAAAGAAATTAATCACTTTGTATTTTATTCCTAAACTGAAAAAAAGGGAGCAATGACAGAGGTAATATAAAGCAAGGGAAATAACTCATAGTTTATTAGTGAATTTCTGGTGATTTTAGATCAGGTTTATTTCCTCAATAGGTTTAATGAAAATTAATTATAAAAATCACACAAATAGAAAATTCAGGAGGAAGTGAATGAGGCAAGAATAGAAATGTAATTATTTCAGAACAACTGGATTTACATTTTATGTGCATCTAGACATACTTTAATTATCTAACTATAATTGAGGAAATCTTTGAAGTTGTTTGGATCAGCGGTTCTTGAGAAATCTAATGCACCGTGATTACTCGACAACTGGCCATTGTACAAATGTACATTGGCCAGATATTAGTCAGCACACAAGGCAGTGCAATGTTGAGTTTGAAGTTTTCTGGATTAGCGGTTCTCAAGAAATTTAGTAAAAATAAATAAAAATTAAAGATTATAGATCTAGATCTAGATATAAAATATCTAAATTGGCAATATATCTAGACTTAGATATAAAATATCTAAATTGGCAATAGATCTAAATCTAGATATACAATATCTAAATTGGCAATAGATCTAACTTTAGATATAAAATATCTAAATTGGCAATAGATCTAAATTTAGATAAGATGTAAATTTAGATATAACATATCTAAATTGGCATTAGACCTAAATCTAGATATAAAATATCTAAATTGGCAATAGACCTAAATCTAGATATAAAATATCTAAATTGGAAACACTGAAGAGAAGTAACTAAAATACTTTGAAAGTCCCTTCCAAACATGCATCTTTGGAACAGGCCTGTAAACAAATGTGAATCTCATAAGGACTAGTGTCAAAAGTTGTATTCATTTAGATTTAAGTAATGAAGCCTCTTTCAGTCATGGTGACACCAAGTACAACATTCTCTGATTTAAATTTCACATTTTCATTCTAAAAAGTCTATTTTGTAGAAAATAAGTTAATTTTTGTATCTGTTGCTTTTTGATAAGCTATTCAAATATTGGATTTATTATTGTTGGATAATAAAATTGTTTGGACATTGTCTATAGTTTTGGGAAGGTTCATTAACATTCAAATAGTTTTGGGGACGATTGAACTCCTTGTTGTTTGTGTTGTAACACAACATTCTGGTCGATCTGTTCTATGGACTTCTTCTGATGTACTATCTGAATGTAATGGTTGTAAACAGAGAATTTCTTCTCTCCATTGGATAGAAATTTTCTGTTTACCACCATTACAGCCAAAGTGTTGTGTTAACAACATAAACAACAAGAAGGAGTTCAATCATCTGAAAAACTCTTTGAATGTTTGGACATTGCTTTTAAAAAATTCCCATTGAATTTATTATTATTGAAAACTGATAAATTCTTAATATTGTTCAATCAAATCTGTTTCTGGACTCAATCTGATCAAATCAGTTTCTGGTTATAATCAAGGTGAATATTTTTTAGCATTGTTCTTTTTTTTAGTGAGATTCATTTAAATCTGTCTCTAAGGAAGTTGAACCAAAAGAAGTTTTGTGAATCAAATTATGTTGTGCACTGTGAGGACTTGAAAGATTATTTACTCATTATGTGGTTCTTTCAATTTCATACATGCTAGAAAGAAAATTTATTTGTGGGTCTTTTGAAGATTTAATAATCATTTTAATTCTCTATAAGAGACTGATTTTTTTTCATAAAATATTCTAATGGATTTTAATATGCTTTGTGTTGCAGTTTTATACCAGGAATAAAATGGCAAACTTTAAATTCTTGCAAACAATTTTGTAAAACATTATCTGGTGTTGCAGAATATTTTCAAAATACTTTCAAGAGACATAATAGAATATGGTGTACAATAGGATAAAGGTTATCTGACATAATGATGCTAGGAAAAGACAATGTGGAGACTCAGAATAATTTGTAAAAAATTATTTAATACCTTAACATGTTTTGACTTATTAAGTTATTTTCAAAAGGAAGTCGGAGAAGTGATGTGTCAGCATGGACCAAGATTTCTATCTAAATGAGGGTTGTTAGTAGTGAGTGAGTGTGTTTTGTATTGGTTTGTCACACACAAACAGTTTGACATCTTCACATGATATTAACAACACACCAAACCTTATATTCTCAAACACACTCACTCAAACAGGCTAACATCTTCACACGATATTAACAAATCACTACTACCCTCCACACTCTGATCTACACATTACCCACCCCAGCCCACACACACATTTTCCCAAAAACATTTTGGCCATTTGGCCACTAAGGTCAACCAAAGTTCCACTGCCAAACTGCTAATAAAATCTAGCAACACAAACACACACACACACTCTCACATAAACACACTCTCTCACAAGACTGAAAGACTTACTACGAAATACAAAACACACACACTCACTAACAACCCTCATTCAGACAGAATCCTCTGTCCATGTAGACACATCACTTCTCCGACTTCCTTTTGAAAACGACTTACTAAGTTGAAACATGTTAAGGTATTAAATAATTTCTTGCAAATTATTCTGAGGCTCCACATTGTCTTTTCCTAGCATCATAATAATAGAGTATGCAACATGTTTAACTGATTTTCTGGCTTGGTACAATTTAATTTGTTTTCAATCAAATTGAACTAAATATTCTCCAGTTGTCTTATTGAATGTCCTTCAAATATCTCACAAAGGGTAATATGCGCTCTGTTCATAGTTTGTTGCTATTGCAAAAAGAATGCACAATCAATTATCCATCAAATCCTTTTTGCTTTCATAAAGATTTTGAGATGATTTCCTTTATATATTTTATTCTCATCTTTTTAGTTATATGTTTTTCATTTTTCAATATCTCTTTTAAAGATTGGATAACGTATGCTGCTATTTATATGTTTTACTTCTTATAACAGCAAATTTCATTCAAAATTTGATGCTTTTTTTGTTGGATAGTAAAATTGTTTGGACATTGTTTTAAAGAAATTCCCATTGAATTTATAATTATTGAAAGCTGATAAATTTTTAATATTGTTCAATCAAATCTGTTTCTGGTTATAATAAAGGCAAATATTTTTTTGCATGTTGGATTTTGAAGATGCTTTTTCGAGGTTATATTCTGTCTTTGATTTTTATAAACTGTCTGCTTTCAGTCATAGCAAATCTTTTCTAAAGAAATTATGAGAAATCAGGCTTATTCTATATTTTTGTTACCATAGTAAGAGTAATCCCAACAAAGAATTGTTCTTCTTGTAAAGATTTTAGTGTTGCTGAATTTCTTTCAAAGATCTGACAATAGTAGATTTATTCTGTATATGTTTTTATCAATCTTACTGCAAGAAATCTCTGCAAAGCATTCATTGAGTTTTTAATAATACTTATGTAGACTTTTTTCACAGTGTATATTTTGTTCTAAGGTATCCATTTTTGGTATTGTTAAACGTCCTTCAAAGTTCTTACAAGGGATAATGCATATTTTGTATATGTTTTTGTCACCCATTTAACAGGTAATCCAACCCAAGAATTCAGCAAAACTTTGTTGTTCTTTGAAAATCTTCATTCTCTGAAATTTCTTCATACTCTGTTCTCAGTTCTTCAAATATCGGAAGACTAAACAGGCTCTGCAGAATCGGTTGTATGCTTTGGGATGAAGGTAGGTAAGAAAATGTTGCTGGCTCTAAAAGCTATAGAGTCAGTGAGGATTACAAGCAAGGATGCAAGAAGCAACAAGGGAGCTGCAGTCATTGCAGTCATGGTGAGGCTAATATGTTTAGGTAAATGACAGTATTTGTTTGGGTCTGCTATGATTGGCTTTGCCCTGGCAGTCATCTTACAGCTGGACCCAATGAGTGTGGGAACACACACACACACACACACACACACACACACACACACACACACAGAATGTCACCCATAAATGAGTACACCCATACCACTTTTTTTGTTGCCAAAAATATTTTTTCGTAGGGGTGTACTCATTTTTGGACAGCAACATATTCATATTTTTGGCAACACAGTTTCAATGCTGTAGAGTTTGGTCATAAATAATACCTGATAATATCCGTTTTGATTGTGTAATATTCCACTAGAAATAATAAAATCCTGGTATATTTGGTTTAGAAGAAAATTAACTTTCTATAAAAAAGTGGTAGGAATGTACTTATTTATGGGGGATATTGTAAATTTATACAAGTACTCAAGCAGGCATAAGCACACATAACATACATACATAGACGCACACATAACATACATACATAGACACACACATACACACATTCATGTAAACTCACATACTTGTACACATTTATATAGATACTCAAACATGTACATAAATTCACATATAAGCACACATACATGGATATTTTTATATAATAGTTCTTATTTGTCTGTTTGTTTGTCTATGTTAAACCCAGTTGGTATAACTGTCATTTTGAGCTTAATTTGAGACTGTGAGGATAAGAATCATCCGAGAAAGGAAGTTTCAAAATTGACACTCTACTAAAATCTCATTTATACAACATTTTATATTGACACAAAACTGGGATTGAACTGATGGACCTTTAGATCTTCAAGCCTAATACTCAACTAAGCTATTTTTGGCTGATGATTGACAATTTGGCTGTTATTCTTGTCTTTATATGACATTTTATCCATCAGTAAAATGTAAATGATGAAAATAGCTATGAAAAACAAACAAGGAAGCGGAAATGATTTTGCAAATATTTATTCCCATAATCCTCAGAAAATCATAAAGTTGTTTTATTATAAATATATAAATAAATATTAGGTTGATGCCAAATTTTCCAGCATTTCTGCAACCAAATCTTATATTCATCTAGATTCATGGCATTCGGTCACTAAAGTATTTTTCTTGGCTTTCTATGACCTTTACCACCATTCAGCTAAATTGTGTATTTCGTCATAAAAGAATAATTCTGGTTTTAGCTTGCTGAAAAGATTTTTTTCCATATCTTGTTGTAACTGCTGACCTGACAACGAGTATTGTATGTAGCAAAACAAGTAATAGTCTGAAGGTGGCAGGTTTCGAGAATTGGCTGCATATGAAAGTACTTTTCATTCCTGCTCCTGGATGTAAAAAAATGCGAAGGCAGGCAAGCGAGTAAAGCTGTTATCAACAACAGCTGTGTGACCTGTGTCTGCTGCTTGCTTAGTCAGCTGCTAAATTGTAACTTAATTTTACTCAATATTCAAGCAGCATAAGTTTGGCTTATTGGATACACTACTTGCCTGTCTACCTCCAGCTTGAATATTTGAATCATGACAAGGTTTCATTAATTTTATATATTTGCTTTAGCATGACAGAAACCAATAAACAAACAAACAAAAAAAGTGAGCATGACTGAAACCAATAAACAAACAAACAAAAAAGTGACAATGGCTTTTATATAATAAGATAAGCAGATATATATTTACAATTATAGGCAGATATATACAAAAGAATAGGTCAGACTGCTGCACCAGAAACTGTTCAAATCCAGTTAGATAGGTTTTATTGGTGCAACACAATCTTCCAGTTTCTTTTACACACATTGTATCCGAGAGGTATAAACATATACATACATTTCAAAACATCCCGAAAGTAAACAGACACCTTTTTTTATAAGAGAGTTTACAACTGCTGTCTTTAAACTTCTTTAGATCTAAGAAATGTATCAAAATGTAAACAAAACTGAAGCATTATATTAACCTATATACCAAGGCAGCAAGATAACTAAATAAGTCCCCAAAAAGTCATGTAAAGGCTCCAAAAAGCCATACAAAAGCCCCAAAAAGTCATTCAAAGGCCACAAAAGTCATATAAAGGCTCTAAAAAGTAATACAAAAGACCCCGAAAAGTCATACAAAGGTTCTATAAAGTCATACAAAGGCCCCAAAAAGTCATACAAAGGCTCCAAAAAGTATAATTATACAACGTATCGACCAGATATTAACACAATAATGAGGTTTTTTTATATAGTTATACTTTTAGAGTCTTTGTGTGCTGTGTTTAACTACCATATTTTACATCTGTCAGGCCAAGGATTACCAAAACGGCAGGCATTATGAAAAGGCACCCAGTGGGCTATGCCCAAATTTTGAGAGGGTTGCCACAGCTAATTTTGATCAGAATGTTCTAGGGACCTAGAAAATGCTTTCAAACCTAGTTTTCCAGACAACAGTCACAGATCCTTGATATTTGACTCTACTAATATACCAAAGCAGCTAGATACCTAATTTAATAGAATGAAGAATTAAAGATTTTTTAAAATCATCAGCAAAGTAAGAGTATGCTAAACTTATTTAATCAAAAGAATTGGTCTTCTTTATGAGCCAACACTCAATCCTAAACAGGAAATATAGTAGTGGTTCTTAAACTTGAGTGCCACGCCTACAAGTGGTGTGTAAGGCAATTTTGGGGGTAAGAGAAGACAGTGGCAAACCATCTTCTATTCATTTTATTGCTGATGTATACAGCTTTTGTTGAGAAAATGCAACAACAGCAGCAGACAGCACATTAAATGGTTTTATTAGTAATATCTTGAGATACAGACTTTTAATTTTGACATCTTATAAATCTTAACATTTTGTTATTTACACTTTTTAATATTAACTTTGCCAATTTTGACTTTTTAAAATTTAGTTTTTTAGCCTTAAGATTGAGGGGTGCAAGAAAGATTTTGAAATCTCAAAGGGGTGCAGGCCTTGAAGAAGGTCAAGAACCACTGCAATACAACTTGGTGTAAGCCACAAAATCAGCGCCATTTGTAAATCCCTAGTTAATTATTACTCCTGTCAGTTTAGCCACTTTTTAACATAATTGTCTTAGTCTAAAACACAAGTTTATTATTATTTAAATGACCTTTTTTTTTTTTTATAGTTTAAAAGAAATTAGTTAGATACAAAGGTAATGATCAGTATTTTGATAGTATCATATCTTCTGTTCATGTGTAGTTTCAATGCGTTTCAGTAAAATAAATTCAGAAGTCATACTATCATATCTTCTGTTCATGTGCAGTTTCAATGCAGCTACAGGTTGTACCAGATTAAAAATCCTGTGAAGAACTATGGCTAACAGTTTTATTAGAAAAGAAAGTATTCTTAATTTGGTTACTCTAACTAGATTACATTAAAGCTAAATGACATAAGCTAAAAATGTTTATCTGATTTATTAGTCATTTTTAACTTTATAATTTAGAAGTCAATATCATTTCATAGAATAAAAAGGATAACAAAAGGCATTAAAATCCCAAGTTTATCTGTTGAAAATTGACAATTTGGAAAGACAAATTGTTTGAAAAATTATCAACTTACTGACATGTTTCACTGGTTACTTTGATGAGGCTGTAACCAGCAAAACATGTCAGTGAATTGTTAATTTTTCAAGCAATTTGTCTTTCCAAATTGCCATTAATATCATATAAAAGTAATGAAAAAATTAACAATTTACTGACATGTTTTGCTGGTTACTTTGATGAAGCTGCAACCAGCAAAACATGTCAGCAAATTGTTAATTTTTCAAGCAATTTGTCTTTCCACATTAATATCATATAAAGATAATGAAAACGTTTTTTAACTGTAAGGAAGTTCATAGTAATGTTATGAATGACAGTAAATTAAATTCTGAAATTTATGGTGACAACCCTACTGTCTGCTTGTAACATGAATAATATTTTATTTAACACATTTTTCTTAACTCCTTTCCAAACAATCTATGCTCAGCAGCAGATATCTCTTCCTGGTGTCTGTTTACTAATTGGTTCCAGCTTATGGATGACTTGCCAGATTGCAATTGTGTGGGTTTTAGACTGATTACTTAATTTAGTCCATACCTGTTCAAGTTCTGTTCTTTTAAAAAGAAAAGTTAAAAAAAAAAGATTAATACATATATATATATATATCTATATACCCTAATGTTTGGCTGAAATAACTCAGTGTTTATTTGCAGGTGTTGCTGCGACAGTGCCTCGCAATTATTCTATGCAAGGAAACTCTTATCGATGTCCATAGCCTCAAAGGGAGAGAGGGATAGAGAGTTCATTCCCAGAGCAAAACTAGGGCTGTGTTGATCAAATTTGGACGACATCCGAATCGATTCCTGATCAACCATTTTAGGTGTCTTTGTGCAGTCAGCGTGTTGTATATTTTCACATGTCTTTTCTCATGCTATGATTTGCTCTCTAAAAAAAGGTAACACCTAAAAAAGAAGAGAGAAAAGGTGAATATTAACTTTGCCAAGTATTATCTTTCCAGCTGCTCTCATTAATGCCAAGGCAAAAATCTTTTTAAAAAAAGAAGAGTAGTGGAACATTAAACTCATGTTTTTTTGTTTATATATATATATAGGGTGAACCGTAATTATGTCCTCTCTGAAAAGCTTGAATTGGGGTTTTTTTAAGTAAAAAAAAAAATGGTTTATAGTCATAAAACACAAAAACATAAAATAAAAAACTTAAATATAGAGATGCCAAAAATTTTAAAAGGAAGGGTTGAGTCTGCCCAAGGATACTGAGAAAAGTGCTGGAGACTTGCTGTCGCACAGTCTCCAATGATAACCACCAGAAACCTGGTGTAAACATGCAGATGCATGAAGAAGAAGAAGAAGAAGAAGAACAACAACAACAAGAAGAAGAAGAAGTTAAAACTGAATACTCCTAATGCCATCTAACAACAAAAACAGAACAAACGTTTTAGCCATCTCACTACATGATTTCTGAAGGAAATGCAAGTTCCATTTCTACTTGAAGGAACATTATGTGGGATTCTGGGTAGGCAAATTGACACACAGTCACGTGACTGCACCCGGATATTCATTAGATGTCACTTAGTACACTTCATGAGTTAAAATCAAGGATAAAATATAATATTATATAAGAGACTGTGCAGATCAATTAAATTGTAAGTGATATGTCACAGTGGATTCTTATGGGTTAAAATGTTTATTGAATCTTGCTTTAAACAAATTGTTTTCCAAAACAAGAAAACTAAAAAATTATATGACTAACCTTTCTAGAACATGGTGATATTTGAACATTGATTACAATTAGATAAAACAAAATATTTCAATTTTTAATTGATAGACGTTTTAAATCTGCATGGTTAGCCTTGGTATTAATGTAGGTTGATGGAAACAGCTCGTTTTAGTAAAATCAATCATGATTCAAATTTATTAGATGACTTTTCAAAATTAATTCAATAAAACAACACAGATTAAGATTTGTCTAAAATTGAGAGAGAGGGGACATAACTCTGACAGGCAAGTTTTGAATAGATGGGTGTCTCGGTTTTTATTTTATTTTATTAATTTTGTCATTTTTGGCTCTGTATTTCTTTAGTTGTCCATATTTTATTATTTGGTGATTTGTATCTTCTCTCCCTTACTGCCAAAGTGCAGTGTATGTGCACTGTATTTTAAAAAGTATCATGAAAACTGGAATCAATATGAAATAGCTGTTGTTTTTTTAAAATGAGGTAAACGGAAAATGCAGAAAAATGTGATGAAAAAAAATTAAAATTTTTCTTTTCTCTCTTTCTGTGAGATTTTTGATAAATTGTTGAAACAAAATATTTTGTTTTAATGATGTAAAAGCATTTTCAATGTTTGAAAAAAAAAGCCAACATTTCCATATTTTGATTATACAACAATTTAAAATATTTTCATGGAAAAAATGAATAGTCTACTTTATAATTCATTTAGATTATTGAACTTTTGAAATATTTTTATAAAGATATTGAAACTTTGGTAATCCTTGCTTATACGGTACTAAAATACGGTCGCATAAAAATTGGCTAGATTATCTTCCTTGATGGCTAAAATTTAGCTATAGATAAAAATGTTACACTCCAAATAGGCCGGGGCCAGCAGGGCCTACCGTGCACCCCCACCCCCATGATTCTACATTTAGGGTACCAAAATGTTCCTTAGGATGTCCTCTTTCAGAAAAAATATGTTCCTACGAAAGAAGTTGGGAAGAACTATCTCATTTGCATAAAACAAAATGGCCGCCAGCACACACCAAAAAATAGAATTTCATATCTACTTTAAAAGGCTAAATCATGGGTTTCAGACATGAGGAATTAAAAAATCCACTTTATTTTACCTTAAATAAATAATTTATAGGTATTTCTGGATTTTACAAGAATATCTCAAGTATACGTTATAGGCAAATTTGTGGATTTAATTCATGAAGGAGATATATACATATATATATATATAAAGAGATTTCTGGTTGCACAGAATTTTAAAAGGGCTGAGAACAGCAGACACATGAGAGGGGTGTGAAGAAAAAGACAAAGTGAGAAAGGAGTGAATTGAATAAACTTTAATTTTGTCAATTCAAAAATATTTTTCTTTATTTGTTTTATATTATGTAAAGCACTTTAAGGTCCTTTTCGGCCGAT
>VCCN01002786.1:0-16251 GCA_006491835.1 Architeuthis dux | reverse complement strand
AATTATCATATATATATGTGTGTGTGTGTGTGTGTGTGTGTACATATTTGTGCGTGTAACATAACACTATCAGTGGTCGGGAGAAGTGCATTTGTTAATTTTTGTGCAGGCAACAGAAGAGCCTTTGCCAGCATGTTCCTGTGATCTAGCATTGCTAGGTATGGGTTAGCATTATGATTTTTTGCTTTCCGAAACAGATTTTTTACCATTTTTACTGCCACTTTGACCTTTCCATTTGCTTTGCTGTTTATATGGGCTGGTAGGTATGTGCACAAAACACCATCTCTTGGCAAATGTAGCAAACTCATGGCTTCTAAATTGGGGGCTGTTGTTGCTGATGACTTGATCTGGGATCCCATGTCTCGCAAACTGATGCTGGAGCTTTGTGATCACAGCTTGAGTGCTGGGAAGATGATCGACCTCCCAGAAATTGCTCATATAATACACTGCAAATTGAACATAAAGCAGTCCACTTAGCCCAAGGTCTTTCTGGAATTTCATGGACCAAGAGAGGGTGTGTCGTCTGAAATTTGTGACATGTAGCACATTTTGATACAAAGTCTCTAATGTCACTATTCATGTTAGGCAGCAACCTTCCATTCCTAAATGAGAGGAAAGTACTCTCTCTTTCAGGGCACTGCGTTGGCTCGTGGGAACAACTACTTGACTGCCTCTAAATATCAGACCATCTTGCACAGTCATTTAATTCTGAAAGCAAAATATGGGTCAAGGTGATTTTTGTCTACAAGCCATCCAGCTAATATCATGTGCTGCAATTGCTGCATGATCCTGTCTTCTCTTGTGGCTGCCCAGAGTTCTAATATTCTGTTCTCTTTAACAGGAAGATAATCCATTTACCTCACATCATCATCGCACTGAACACTGTTAATGACAGAGTATCAGCCAGGTACATTTTTTTACCAGGATGGTAGATGATGGTATTTCTTCAATCGCATCAGTATATTTTGCAGACGTTTCGGACAATTCACCAAGTGCTTCTTCATTAAAGCTTTAAGAGGCCTATAATCAGTTACATGCTGACCAAATGTATACTGGTGGAAGCATTCACACGCATAGAAAACCACTAATATGACCCTTACCTTCCCGGTATCCGTAAATTGGTCTGCAACCAGGTCGTGGAGCTTCGGGCCGAACATGAACACACCGTTGCTACCAGTGACAAGCAGAGGTTTCTCATAGGCTTCTTCTAAGGTTTGGTACTTTGAGGTTTCGACTGGACGAAGTTGGACTTCAACTTTAGGCTGCAGTACTTCTGGGTTGGTCGGTCAGAGATTTTGGCTTCTGGTCATCCCTCAGTATAGGTTCTAACGGGAACTATGCGTTCTGCGTTCTCACTTCTTGCATTCTCTCTCTCCGTTTTTTCAGTCTCCTCGCTTGCCTTGAGCCCGCTGCTTTTATGACAATTGCTTCCAAACCAGAGGAGGGCCGACGGTATGGGGGATCGTAATTAATTACCCCCATAATCAAACATAAATCACCAAAAATCGTTGACTCTTGCAATTTTCCAAAATCGCTTACCTTTGCGATTTTCCAAATTTGGGATTTCCCTCCGCCCATCCTTCCTCCTACCCAGGTAATCCTTATTCTACTAATACCTTTTGGGTGCCAGCTATGACTGATTTCAGTTTAAATCTGCATAGGCGAAAAGGCTGTCCTTAGGGTCTGTAATCAATCCACTTCTGATCTTTTAATTTTATCTTCAAAATTATTTTTCCCTATTGTTATTTCCACCCAGCACACAGCCAACATCATGGTTAGAGGCAACTCACATGGCTCTCCTTCTCGGCTTTTAACATCAGGTTTTCACTTTCATAAGCCAAAGGGCACAACATTCATCAACCATGTTATCGTCATTTCTCTACACCCAGCACACCGCCGACGTCACAGCAAGCGGCAAACCATCTAGCCTCTTACAATTTTTTTAACATCGCCCGGCTCTCACCCTGACTGTCCATAGTACCACACTAGTAGTTCTTTCTTGATCTGGGCATAGTGGGTTTCTGTGTCAGTGAGAGCACAACTAATGTACTTGGAGTAGAGCAGCTCCTAGCCACTTCTCACTCGCATCACAAGGGTTTGTTGTGATCATAGTACCTGATATTCTTGTTTAGCAGTCTTGGATCTATATAGACCTGAAGCTTGCCGTTCTTCTTGACTACAAGTACGAATCCACTCACCCATTTTGTCGGCTCACTTACTGGCTCGATCACGTCCTTCTCAATTAGGTTTTCTAATTCGGCCTTAAGCTTCGGCTTGATAGACACTGGTACACGTGGCATAACATTGGGATCGATTTCTAGTTGCACGTGCGAGGTAGTCGACACAACTCATTTTCAAGGGACCTCCTGTAAAGGGAGTAAGCCAACTGGGATACTTTGCGTCACTGTACACGGGACTGTATGTTTTAACTCCAGGGTCTGGCCAGCATACATTGTTACTTCGAGGGGTGGCTACCAAGTTCCACAGGAGCATACATTGTTACTTCGAGAGGTTGGCCACAGGTTCCACAGGAACGTTACATTTTCACTCCGGGGTGATGGCCATGGGTTCCACAGGAATGCTACCTTTTCACTGTAACTACAGCCCGGCTTGTGTCATGAAGAAAAATGCTTCTTACTGGTGTACATAAGCAATCTTTATTACGTGTTAGTACAACATTTCGTTCAGTAAAACTTTGGTACAACTTTATGTTCAGTACAACGTGAAAACTGCAAATACAATAATGAAGCCGTGAATTAGATCAAATACACAAATACATATAAACATTTTAAATCGACATACATAACGTTTACGTTTGAACATAGAAAACTGCAAATATGATAATAAGGCTGTGAATTTAGGCGAAATACACAAATATATAAAGAACAGCTGGAGACTTCAGATCCTACTTGTGGGGATAAGGCCAGGCGACAAACGACTCTGACTGTCTGTGGAGTGCGTATGATGGCACCTGGGCCACTCCCCACCCCCGGACACCTGGTTCTTTGTAAATTTACTCTTCTCAAATTATGTGTGTCTGGCGTCAGCTAAACTCCTGTGGGATGTAGTCATGTGTGATCATGTTGTACAACTTATCACCTTCAGCGGTAAATGTCAATTGCCTCATGATCTCTTCTGATCTCACTAGATCCTAGTTCAGGATGTTCTGTGTTCTTTCCAACTTTTCCAATGCCGAACTGACTCTTGAACTCTCTTGACAGCATGACAGTTCTGGTGCAACCATGAAGAATCTCTGTCTAGCATTCGCATTGTTGGAGACTCCAATAAGTCCAGTGTGAACCTTCTTCGACGGAGATAATGTCTTTGTGTAGCAGGAAAGTTCATCATGCTCTTGAGTTGAGCACCATGTGGTGAAGGAAAGGAGAAGTCTTGAAGTGAAGAGTTTTGTGTTGGGTATATTTTCCCATCTGCCATCTAGAACCAAATTACTTAAAAAAGCACTTTGTATTGTCCATAGTAGGCGCAAGCTCTGGCAGTAAAAATAGATGATGGTGAAAAATGAAGTTGTTTGTTTTCCTGCTGGCAGCATAGCCCC
Source organism: Architeuthis dux (assembly GCA_006491835.1). Taxonomy (NCBI): domain Eukaryota; kingdom Metazoa; phylum Mollusca; class Cephalopoda; order Oegopsida; family Architeuthidae; genus Architeuthis; species Architeuthis dux. Next base: position 12,695 of record VCCN01002786.1, on the reverse strand, counting down.
AAAGTAGGACGGCTGCTTGGTGTGAAAAATGTTATTTCAAAAGGGCTGCGGCAGCTAGCCAGGGGCCAAAAATGCCCTTCAAGCGATGCCTGCTTGGTGAGGAAAAGTTTGTAGTTACTGCTGCTTGCTGGCAGTTTAGCCCAAAGGGGGATAACCCCATTGAAGTAGGTCTTGTCAGCAAGGCTGCTGAATCAGAAAACGAGTGGGAAAGTATTTGAACTGCACAGCCTTTTTTAGGAGCTTCTCATTGGTTGAATGGCAAAGTGTTCAATTTTAACCCCATTAATTTTTGTTTCTGGGTAAGAAGAAAATTTGTGGAAAGGGAGACATAATAATATGTCTAATAATTCGGTCTTGTGTGAGGTTCAACGAAATAAACGAATGTATATGTAACATATATAATATTTATTGATAGAAGAAATAACAATGAATGAAGGATTGTGATGCGTCTTGCATCGAGAAGTGTTCATCAGTTGATTGGAACGAAAGAGTCAATTGAATTAAAGTTCTTAAAAGGTTGTTGTGTATGTGTGTGTGTATATGCAAGCTTATGTGAGTCAGTGTATGCAAACTTGCTGTGTTGGTGAATGTGAGATTGTCTTGTGCACACAGGGGAATGCTTGAGTCGGATGGCTGTGCCCAACAGCAGCGGAACTGTGACTGCCGGACTGTCTGTGATCTCAATACATACAGAATTGGTCGAAAAATAGTTGATATCCAAAATAATTGTTGGGAGCTGCTGCTGCTGCTGATTCATCTGAATTATTTGGGTGTTTGAACTGGCATCTTTTTCTATTTCATTGGCACAATTCTTTCGAGCCTATTTTGTTGAGATTATTGGAGAATAAATGTTTGGAGGTGAGGAACCGACAAATTAAAAAGAAGCTAAGAGCTGGATACAGACTTATAGGGGCTAAATGTACAAAAAATAGCTAGATCTAACCCGAAAAGAGCTAAATTGGCAACCCTGTTTTGTGCAGCAATATTCAAACTGTCCAAGGAGTTTCACGAAACAAAGTGACATTTTCTCATATTTACACATGCCTTCGTATTTTATTTATCTTGTGTGATAATTAATTGTTTATAATGTTCTTAACACATTATGACTCTTAACTAAATTCCAAATACTTATTTTCAACAGTTTTGTTAAAATTAAAAACATCTTTGTTTTTTATGTGACATGTATACTGTTCAGTCAGTAGTTGTTTATGTCTATTTTTCCTCAGTAAGTTTTGTTCTTATTTTCTGTTTTGAGTGTCTATTTTGGGGGGGGGTTTATAAACATTTGGATAATTCCATAAACAAGGCCAAAATCCAATAGTTTTAAGGGTTTCCGTAGAAAATTTATTTATTGAAAACAGTTCCCCGGGTTTGAGTTTGAATTTGAAGCTAGATACTTCATGCTCATGCATGTCACTTGATAGAAAATGTTTTAGAATAAAATATTTTCAAATTTAATGCAAAATTATCATTGTTTTTTTTTTTTTAAATGTCATATTTTATCGCAATTTTAAATTAAATTAGTAAAGTACCAGATTTTCACAACATCAACCAAAAGAACCAGAGTGCATGAAAACAAACAGATCTGGTACGAAAGAACCAAATTCAACAGCCCTGTCTGTTAGTGTACTGTATAATGAATTCTCATCTTAATTTCTTATTTATTTCTTCCTTTTTTTTTTCTCAATCCACTAAATAAATGATTAAATGATGTGGGATGCCCATTCATAGAGTATTTATAATACAGAATGTGTTCAAAGTTTAATGAATCATTTGACAAAGAGGTGAAAAGAATAATTATATTGACAACATAGGAAAGTCTCCTGTTTGGGTTTGTAAGCTTGTGTGTTTGGGAATAAAGTCTATAGAGTATTCATTTGTGTGTTCAGTTCATGTTTCATATATACGACAGTGCAGAAGTTATAAGGATTTGTGGTGGTACTCACAGAATGTTGTATGTATAGCTAAGTGTGGAGTGAATGTCTTGTCTTCTTCTATCTTTAGGATAATCACAAAGGTGATTTGTGGAGTTCATAGAATAACTTTTTAGTTAAACTATAATGGATTGCCATAATACTTTAACAATTTATATTATGAAAAATCTTCTGTTTCTTAAATTTTCGTTGTTTTATTTAATTTTTTTATTTCTTTTATTACTGTTAATTTTTAGCTGTTATTCAATTTTAGCCTTGTTCAGAGTTTGAGAAAGTAAACCCACATATCTGTTCTTTGAAGTCATAGCTTAATCATTATAGGGATTGTTCTTTAAAAAAATTACAATGGCTTATGACTTTATATACAGGTTGCAAAATTATATGAAATATGTCAAGGAAAAATGCAGCAAGTCAGATTATGTTCACAAATTAAGTTCATGCTCAAATCATCTTTTAATTGAAAAATAGTGATGATGAAAATATCAGAGGATCAAAATATATGCTTGTTCAAAGTTCAGTTTAAAAAGTTATTTTTTGAAATTTCTTGTTATTCAATTACACCATCTTTTTAGTTTTTTCTTATCAAAACAGGTTTATATATTTTTAAAAGGTTGTATCTTTCTTATAAGAATAGATAAAATATCTTGCTACCATTTAAAAATGGTTTGCTTCTCTGTTTCAGATGTGGACTTCTGTGGCTGTAATAAAGAGGACACAATGCGAGGAATCCACAGTTCTGGATGTGATGACTACAGCTATACCTCACGGACAGCCACTTCAAGTAGTACTTCAAGCTCACCAAAAACCCATTTCAAAAGACAGACAAGCAGTGGCTTAAAGAATAAACAGGTTAATCTTTAAATCAGAAGTTCATTTTTATTTTCCTTGTCTGCATTTTTGTAGCAAAATCTATACATGATCCAAGGGACCATTAATATGTAATTTATTAAATTTAAGTCCATTCTAAGTATTAAGGAAGTACATTAGTGAAAGAAAAAATTCCTAGATGTACTTTAAAGTGGGTTTTGGGATGATCACAAAGGTGACTCGTTGGCTATAACAATTTAGCCAAATTATAATGAATTGGCATAATGCATTAACAATTTCTATTTATTATGCAGAATCTTCTGCAACTGCCTTATGTGTTTGCCTAAACTTACGTTGAAAATCTTTTCATATGTTCTTTCACCTGAATGATCAGGAAGTATTTTGATCAAGATATTTGTAAATAAAATCCACTGGATGAGTGTGTATGACATGAACAAAAAACCAACAAAAAACCTGAATGATTCAAAACTTACAATTCCTTGAGTGCCCAATTTAGTAGTTAAATGAGAAGCAATGATGGTAATGTCTCTTGGCATCTGGAAAGTAATTAGTTTCTTGTTATTTTATTATATACTTTATTTTTAAGGAGGCAACTTTATTTCAAAAGATCATATTTTTTTCACCCTTTTTTTTGAAGATATAAATGTTGCCAATTGATTCACTTTATCTTGTATCATTTTTCCTGAAGTCATATCACCATTAAAAACAACAATGTAAGGCTTTAAATGCATTTTTTATCTTTATTTCCAATCTATAATACTTTGCTTAATGGAAGATTAAGCAAAGCACTTTCCAAAAATAAATGGCTGGACCACATATGAGTTGTGAGATCTTTATCTTATTCATTGTTCAGCAAACTGCTCAAAAAATAACTCATTCTTTTCATCATTTTTTTTATTTAAAAACATAATTTATCAATCAATAAATAACAATGTTTCTCTCACTTGCCAATACACGTTCAAATATTGCTGAGTAACAAAAAGTAAGACATTCTTTTTACATTAATTTATAGGACATCTACTGTTTATTCCACTATCTTCTGCCATCTTTCAAGCAACTTCATAATTTTGTCCTAAGAACATTTTATCTTTCTCAGCAAAGAACTGCTCTAGATGCCAAGTGCCATCATCCAGGGAATTTTCATTAAGAGAATCCTGTAAGGTTCAGTATAAATAGTAATCTGAAGGTGCAGTATCTGGTGAATATGGCAGATGAGTGAAAACCTCCCAGTGAAGCTGTAACAGAGAAACATGTAGTCTAGTGTTATCCTGATGGGATATTTGTAAATGGAACTAATGTAAATAGGACTATTATTAAATATATCTGACTCTGAGTGGACACAAAATTTGCTATATAAACAATAACAAATGATCGTAGTAGTAAGCTAAGAGTAAGCGTCAGACTGCTGTGTTTACATAAGCTATGGTACTGCTGCTAGAGAGAGGTAGAAAGAGTAAAGTTAGCAATGTCCGCTGAAGAAGATTCAATGTTCCTTTCTTTCTCTGTTTGTGCCTGCAGTAAAAGTAATAATGCATGGATGATGGAAAGGATGCAAGATGAACAATAGAAATAAATAATGCAAATACATTGTAAGATAACAAAGGTGTATTTATTAAAGATATGCATGATAACAATAAGATAGTTCTCATCTGTAGAGAAGAATAAATGCTTGTAAAGTTTGGTTTACTACTTAGAAAGTGTTCTTAGTTTGTTGAAGATGTTAAGAAAGAGTGTGTGTGTGTGTATATGTATGAATGTGTATGTACGTAATTGGGAGGAGAGAGGTGTGCGTCTCTTCGGTAGAGTGTCGGAACGGTCCTAGTTTTGTCAGGCGACAACTAGACTGAACAAAGATTTAAAATAGTTTGTCTTATAGGAAGAGGTAAGTGGAAGATGAGTGGCTGGTCAAAATGCTGTCTTTTTGAGTGGTTCTTGTCAAGATTCTGAGGTGAAATGGAAGATGACACAGTATTGCTAGACATTTATTCTACGACGTGTATTGAATTACTGTTCAAGAGGTATATTTTCATGTCTTGTAAGTTGGCTATCTGGAATTGTACTTGGAACAGATAAACTTGGTTTTAGGAATAACTAAAACCTGGGTGTTCCAAAGAAAATATGTATGTGTCAAGTGATTCCACTCAATGACCGGATTGTGTATGGATGCAAAATACATGTATCCATTATATATTATGCTCTTCCTCTTTTCACCTTTAATTGGTCTAATTGGGAGCAGTAGTTGTTCAAATAGTGTTTGGTTCTCTGGAAGGAGCTCATACTAGAGGACTCTCTTTCTACCGTATACATAGTGTCGTCTTTGGATGAAGACTGACTTTTGGTATGGTTAGTAGGGGTTCATTTTGCTTGTCTCACAGTCCTTTGTGTTCTACATTGTTGTATCCACTTTTCATCACCCACCACAATTTTTCAAAAACAGAACAGTAGATCCAGTAGGTTTTCTTGTTGAATTTAGCAACTAGCATAACCAAGCTGGTGCAAATGATTTTCAATGCTTGATTTGAATATTTTGATTATGCTCACTATCTCCTGTGACATACAATGTTGATTCTTCTGTAGTAATGTCTTAATTTGATTGCTATCAACACTGGTTTTCCAAACTGTGGAGCATCGTTCGGCAAGAAATCTCCAGCACAAAACTTTGCCAACCACTTTTGGTATATTTGATCATTCACAGTACTTTCTCCATAAACTGACAAATCTTTCTTTGCGTTAGAGTTGCATTTTTATCTTTCATAAAATAAAAAGGCCCAATATGCCGAGAATGATGCTTATTCTGTCTTATTTTCAATGTTAGAATCAATAAGAAACAATATGCCAATTTCGACGAATTATTTTTGAAAATGCCTGCTTATATGACAGTTGGCACAATACAAGGAAGAGTGATATTTTTTGAATGAAATTAGTTAATACTAAACACTCCTAATGCCACCTAACAACAAAAAAACAACTTTTTGGCGAATACAATATATAACAAATATTTCTTTGAAATATCTAAAATGTAAAAAAAATGTATGTATGCTAAATAACATCTCATCAACAGCAACAAAAGATTAATTTAATTTTAGCCCAATCTGATTTGCATGTGTATGGATATAAATTCAGGTGAGTAAAGACAGATCTATTGATGTACAGGCACTTTCAATACAACAGTTACCAACCTGGCCACTTTAATGCTCTTTTCATGTGAATCCAATTTAGCAAGAATAGGATGATTAGTTTAAAAGTGTCACCTCAAATTATGCTTCTCACTCATGGTATCCAATATAAATCAAAATTAAATATACAGCACACAGTACACTACCAATGATAAATAAGGTTGTGGTCAGAAAGAAAAGAAAAGTCCACCCGTTGAAAAATATTCAAGGGTGCCATAACATGAAAGTTTACTACTTAGAAAGTGTTCTTAGTTTGTTGAAGATGTTAAGAAAGAGTGTGTGTATATGTATGAATGTGTATGTACGTAATTGGGAGGAGAGAGTATTTTCATCCATGTTGGAGTGCAAGGGTTCGAAAGAATACCTCCAAGGTGTTGTCGCCTGGGTTGATGAATTGGGGCTCCTCCAAGTCCATCTTCTGTTGGGTTTCTTCTTGAAGCAACTGTTCATGATATTGAACCTGTTCACTTTTGCAAAGTTAACAAGTTTTGTTTCATATTTTGTATCTGAACTGGCCTATGCAATCTTCATTATGTTGTCCAACCTGAGTATTGAAGTCTTCCATAATGATGTTGAAATATTTTTTTGTATTTTTGAATATAGAGTTCAAGTCATCATGGAAGTTGTCTATCTCCTCCTTGGTTGACTGAAGTGAGCGCATAAACTTGAATGATGTTCAGTTTGTACTGCTTTGAGATGCTGATGACACTGGCTACATGATCTGAGGTAGCTTTGAATCCTAAAATGTTGTCCTCAAGGTCTTTATGAATAAGAAAGCCAACTCCACTCTTTTTGCTTTTCCAAAGAGCAAAGTGCTACTGTAGAGAAGATATTTGCTCTTTAGTTTGAGTAGTTCTTCTCTGGGTCTTCTCATTTCTCTTATCCAGATAATGTCTGACTTGATGTTTTTTATTTCACTATCGAAATTGGTTAGGTGTATATCTGCAGTTTTAATTAAGTCATTTTTTTTCTCTAGCTATATACCTGTTGTACACTTTTACATGTGATTAAATTATGCACAATTAATTATTCCACATAACCACACAGTATTGTAAATCCAAGGGATGACTGTTAATAAGACAATGTTGTTTTACAAGTCATGCATCTGGACACAATGTTGGTTAACAGTCAATCTCATAATCGGAAATGTACGTTCACAAAATTACCTTTTTTTTTTTTTTTTTTTTTTTTTTTTTTTTTTTTTTTAAATAAATAGACAATATATCTCTTCTAGAAATTGAAAAGCTATAATGAAAATTAAATGCACCAATTATTATTTTTTTTGCAACTTAAACAATGAAGGCACTTCCTAGGGAAAATTCTGGCTATTTTGATCCTAATGTGTTCCTGCAATTACATAGAAGTTTATATTGCAATTTGAATGTATCAACTTTGAGACAAAACAAAAATATATTAATTATAGTTTATGTAAATTCATGCTATAATGGATACACTTTTTATGCTAATGTCCTGACTGCTCCTGAAAAATAGCTTATTCGCATAGTGAGTGTATCGGCCATACAAAGGAGGAGAGAGTAAGAGGGAGAACAGTGGGTACTTTGATATCATTTATTACTTATGTAAGTAAGAGGAAGAATGACTTTGTTTATTTTCACATACAGACGGACATTTGGTAATTATAGTAGGATTATTGCAATAATGGGCATTTGCATTACATTGTCTATACCTTGTAGTTTTGTTTCATGAAATGTTGATACGAAAATTGTTATAGCAACTGATTCAGTTAAGATGGTGAATTAGTGCTATTAAATTTGCTGAAATATTGAACAGAAAAACTGATTTAACTATTAAACTTTTATACATAACTATTCTTAAACTTCTGTGATTTAAAACAGTGTAAGATTAAAAAAGAAATTGAGGTTGTAAGATTGTAAGAATGATAGAAATAAATGTATGAGGGGAGAATATGTAAGAAAGAGTTACTATAATACAGTAGTAACTAATGGTAGTAGTCAGTTGTATCAAGTGTAGTGTCTCCCAGCTTGTGGGAATCTCACTGAACAAGACAGATATGGTGTTTACTGATCACTGTCAGAGAGAGGACTGGTCGTCCTTTCACTTCGTGTGATTCTCTTTATTTTACCCCGGTTAGCCCGGCGCATGACCAGGAACTCACTTCCATTTTATGGGTTGTGGCAAGGGAGGTAACTCGAGGTATTTGTTCCCTTGTGCAACCCGGCAGGACATCACACCACTTCCCTCTTCATTAAGGAGGATGTGAGGTCCTTCTTTTTATATTGTGGGCTGTGTTTTTGTGTAGGTTGACGTGCATGGTATGTCTTTGTGGGGGACACGTTTATTTTAGGACATAGTCCTGGAGTCCCTGCATTTTTGCCTGAGGCCGTGGGCTGCGTCTGATCTGCTGGAGGTTTGTGGTGTAGTCGTGGACAGTGTAGGAGCCTAAAAATCCTTTGTGTGTATGTGGAACGTTTATTTTATTTTCATGTTTACCTTCTTCCCTCTTTTTTGTTTTGTAATCACACATGTCTAACTTTTTTTTCTTTGTTTTGCAATCATCCGGGTCTGCGTGTGTGTAGTTATTGTTTTGTGTGTGTGTGTTGTTCTGACCAGTGCTGTCGTGTATTTCTCATTTTCGTTTTGCGTCTTTCTTGTTGTCTTGGTTTCCGTTTCAGCTGCCAGTGTATTTGTTGCGTCTGTTTTCGTGTTAGTCTGACTGGCTTTGTGTTTCATCTAATTGTTTTTCAATTGCGGCTAAGCGCTTTACTAACTCCTCTATCCTCGCCTGTTGTGCGCTCATGTAGTCCGTTATTCTGTCTTTGTTTCTGGGCTGATGCGTGGTGTGGTGAACTATTTTGACTATATTCAGCGTCTAAACGATTTTGAGCATTCGGTCCGCTGGAATCCACAAAGTATAGTTTCATGTTGATTCCATTCCGTGCAATTTTAGCGTAGATGAGCCCACGCACGGAAAATGCCTGTGTGCACCCGTATACATATATGTTGGATGCGTGCCTCTGTAGCTTGGGTCGGTCCAGCATGCCATCATAGTCCTACCCAGTGAGAATGTTAACACTGGAACCAGTGTCGACTGCAAATGTTATTGGAGTCTTGTTTATACGGGCAGTGATGGCAGAGTTACTAAAATTTCAGACTCGCCTGCCATTGACCGTAAAAACAGTCACTGGATGGATATGGAGATGGAGCTCTCTCAGTCGCAGGTCCGAAAATACTTGATGAAATTTTGTTGATTTTGTGCCTGGATGATCGGCAAACCCGTGCAAAATGGTTCATCTTGTAACAGCTTCTACATTCCCTCCCCCTGGCTGGGCAGAAAGGATGTGCTGTTGAGTTTCCATAGTAACGGCAGATGGCTGAATTTCTGTCGCTGAGCTGTGGCCGGCTCTGGGCATCTCTGCGTTGGCACCACGTGGTGGTAGTCACACTGAGACATGGCCGTCTCTGGGTATCTCTGTTGATTTTGGCAGAAAAATCTGTGCCGTTTCGTCTGTGGCTTAGTCGGCCAGATATTGCGTGTACAGCATGTGTCTCTATTGCAGAAGCTTGTGCGTTTGCAAGTTCGTTAGCCCTAGCTTCATTGAGTACTTGTTTCACGTGGATTCGTCCCTCAGGGCTCTGCGTCTGACCCGCGTGGAAGAACAGCCTTGCAGAATTTGTGCCAGGATTTCCCGTTCTACATGTTGGAAATCGCACGTGGCGGCCAAATTCCGGAGTCGTGTGTGATACCCGTCTAGGTCTTCTGAAACTGTCTGGATCACTTGTCTAAATTTGAAGATCTGAAAGCATGTGTTTTTTCACGGGGTGAAATATGGCGTCAGTAAACATTTCAGCTTTTCATAGTCTGCTGATTTTTCTACCCCATTCACCATGTGTGTTGCTCCGAGTCCTTTGTCTTCATCTGTGAGGCTATCAACGATCTCAAAAATTTTGTTGCCGGCGTAGTGGAGAAACATGGCCTGTTTTTTGTTTTTTTCGTTTTCTACGTCCAAGGCGCACAGCATATTCTTGAACTTTCTCACCGTCAGAGAGAGGACTGGTCGTCCTTCCACTTTGTGTGATTCTGTTTATTTTACAGCGCATGACCGGGAACTCACTTCCGTCTCATGGGTTGTGGCAAGCGAGGTAACTCGAGGTATTTGCTCCCTTGCGCAGCCCGGCAGGACATCACATCAAGGTAGCAATAGTGGTCCCATGGTGAAAGGAAAAGAAAAGAGGAAGACAGCCGAACAGGGCGAACCCTTTTGTTATTCCCCCACATGGAAGTCATAGTTAGCCGGCATAGTTAGGAAGAGAGTTTCTCTCAGAAAAAATATCTTAGGGATACTATGCCTCTAACTGATATGTAGAAACTATAGATTTCAGTTCATCTTATCTTCTGAGCCTATATTTGCCATGAGTAAACTGAAATGCATGCCTTCAGTATAGTGATGGTTATCTGAAAACCAAGGATTGTTGCATTCAAACAAGGAGTAAATCAGTTAATATAGCTACCGGGTCTTGAATTGATCTCAGAAAATATAATCAGAAGAATTTGAGTGGTATTTACTTTCATGATGTAAAGGCATTCATTTGAGTCTGGGCAAAACAAATAAACAAATGAAGAGTTGTGGCGGGCTGTGGTTCGATCCCACCATCAAGTTGGTATCGATTAGGTGTGAGAGAACTGGCGAGCCGCCAGCTGTTTTTATTCACGGGAGACTTCCTTAGGGTGTCAACGCTTCCAAAAAGGGAGAAATGCATCGGATTTCCTAACAATCCACCCGAAGCCAAACTTTGCTACAAGTTCTCCTGGGACATAATGTTTGGGGAAAGTGTGAGAATTTCCCCTCGATGAATTGTTCAAATCGAACTGCAGCATAGTTCTACGTAAGTTTTTGATAAACTCACTACTTATGGGTTCCTCTAGACCTGCAGATTGGCTTATCAACAGCTGGTGAATCAATATTGAGGAACCCATCACTGCGCAAAAGGGGGAGAACCCTGATTCATTAGGCATACTGCGTATGCCCAACAGTACGATGAGTAATGCTGAGAGCAAGGATTCGTTTCTAGCGATGATTGCTGTTTTGAGTGTCCTATGTGCTCTCTCTATTAAGCCATTGCACTGTGGATGGTATGCTGTCATTCTTAGTCTATGAAAGCCTATGATCTTTGATAACTCCAAGAACAACTCACTCTCAAACTGACCTCCCCTGTCCATGACGACATGGAGTAGGACACAGAATCTCGCAACCCACGTTTTCACAAAAGCTTCTGCTATGGATTGGGCAGTGATCTCGGTTAATGGTTGGGCCTCGATCCACCGAGTTGATCAGTCGATGCAGGTCAGAAGGTATTTGTATGGACAGAAGTAGGGGTCTGCCACACCAACAGCATATTGACTACTGTCGATGACTAATTGGTAGTGATTGATTTCAGATTGTGGGTGTGCCAGACCAGTTATGTCAGACAGTTCCTGCACAATGCTGTTGAAGGATTTTTTTCAATTTCCGATAATTCGAAGGAGGATTTAGGGAATAATCTCATACATTCTGATAGGGTTAGCACAATGATAAAACCCTATCATACCCAGGAATCTGCACAGACTCTTACAGTCAGTAGGGTAGTGGAATGAATTAAGTTCACTAACTTTCCTTTTAGTGGGTAGTAGACCTTCTGAACAAACGCTAAATCCTAGAAAATCTAACTGATTAACATTTCACCGGGGAAATTTTTAAATTATTATCATTTAATATACTGAACACTCTATCTAAATCTTTTTTGTCACTAAATACTAGGATATCGTCTAAGTACACAAACATGCAGTAGACATTGCCAAAGATCTTATCCATGAATCTTTGGATGGTAGCTCCTGCGTTTTTCAAGTTTCGAGTTTTGTGAATTCGGCTTGCACTGTTTTTAGTTTTTCTTCTGCAAGTTGTCTAGGCTTGGCAAAAACTGGAGCGTGGCTCCCCGTATCTATTCGGTAGTAAACTCCACAGTATTTTCCACCTGTATTATCGTGGGGGGAAGGTAATGGTTGGGTACTTAATTTATTAGATCCTGTATGAAGGTGGGGAGTTTGACATCATTAATCACCAGGTTGACTGAAGATGTTGATGTTGTGACATTGACTTTCCTTTCTGTGTGGTATCATGAATCTAAATATTCTTGCAATCTATAGATAAGCCAAACTTGTTTAAGAAATCAAAACCCAATAGCGGATTAGTGACATCTGCAATCACGAAAGTGCAAGGAATCTCCATCTCTAGATTTGCCTGCCCTGAGCAGCTTATTATCTCACTAATGAGATTGATACAGGTGTTGGGTCCTGTACGAATGTCGAAGGTAATCCCATTTATAATAGAGGATGGTAAAATAGACACACTCGCAATTGTATCAATTTTAGTTTGTTGCTCCTATTCTAGCGGCGACTTCCAAAAGTGGCGGATATGAAGGAGCTAATACAGCCCGCCCTACTAGTTTTCTGAGACGCCGGGGGTTTATCTCCTGTGAATAAACGGAGGGGTGCCCAATAATTGTCGTCCTCATTAACCTCTCTAGCATCTCGGGCTTTGTCATTTCGTAAGCCGATATGACTGTGCGTTTTACTTCCTCATAATTCTGGGAACGAAGCACCGTCACAGGTATTTTTGCAATTACCAGCGGAGGCAAGCTAGCAATGATCAAGTAGAACTTAGTGACCGGCGCGCTAACATTTCTCATCTCATTGGGTCTCCATCACCTCAAACCACGAATCAGGTGCCGTTTCCATGAA
>VCCN01002784.1:1762921-1773651 GCA_006491835.1 Architeuthis dux | reverse complement strand
TCATCATCATCATCATCATCGCCGCCCGCAGCCCGCTGAGGCGATCCGAACAGAGATACAACATCATCATCGCAGTCCGCAGCCGCGGAGGAAAAATGATCGTCTCTAACCCCCCTCTCTCTCCCCCCTCTCTCTCTCTCTCTCAACATCTCTTTCCCTCATGGCGACCAGAGAAGTACAAAAGTTTCGATCGCCCGTTATGCTACATGGTCGTTTTCACTATTAAAACTGCTTTTCTTTAGAAAACACATAACCATTACATATGGTTGCCTTTCTGTTGAGCAACTGTTAGCAAGCTAGTTCCGCAGATCATTACTACTGAATTCGATTCTGGTTAAGTCTTGGACTGTCCTAATCTAAACTTAGTAAATATGAAATGAATCAGTGGATAATACGCTAGTCTAGTAGATCCACAACTACTAGAGTGATCGTCATTGCGTGTCCAACAGCGATACCTTTACTTTATTTAAGTGGAAATCATTGCGAAAATACAATAGACTCTTCATGTTTGATATTGGAAAATTGCCGCAGAATATAGGAACTGGATTGCTGGGGAATGGGTTGCAAAGTTCAAAACAGGAGATTTTGTAGACAAGAACAGAGAAAACGCACAGACGCATTTCAAATATATGGCGGCTTGAGAAAAGTAAAATGGTGTATGGCGAACCTTCGTAAAGTGGGGGATACCTGTATTATTTTAATAATGTATTTCCCCAAGATTAGAGTTAACATAAGCATCTGTTAATGAAATCGTAAAATCCAATAAAACTACCCACCAGATAATCACCTGTAATTTGCCCCATTGGTCGCAAGCAATGTAATCATTCGCTATGATAATCATCTCCCAATGATCACTCATTTAATGTAGGCAAAGTGGCGTAAAGGGAACTTTCGTAAATCGGGTGACACCTGTATTTGTTCAATAATTAATATCCCCAATATTACGGATTACACAAGTATATCTTAATATAATATTCATGAAATCTAATAACACTACCTCGAGATAATCATGCGCAATTTGCCTCACTGCGATTTAATTACACAATATCTCTCACTTATCTAAACGACCGTATTATATTTTTAATATCACTGACTTAATTAGTTTTGGTTGGTAATGGTGTTGTCAGAAAGATCGTCGCGTAGTGATTGTATACGTGGGTATTAATTAGCGTGCACGATAAGACATCTTAGAGATAATCATCGCAAAAACGACACTTTCATTAATAACTCCCGCCAGTACCCCATACGCTGACGTTGCCACATCTATCTTAGCTCTACCTTAGTTCTACCTTGGCTATTTTATCGAAGACTTAGTATACGATGATGTGAATCTGCTTAAACAGCATCCGATGTCTGATTTTATGTAATGGAATTTTGTAACCATCTCGTTATGTAATGCATTTCATGTGTTGAAACCGGAGCGCAGATTGTAAACGAGAGTCGTGTGTATTTTTTACGGAAACTATTAATCGTGACACTTGTTGCTAGCTTCTAATGTTATAAACGCGTTTTGTTCTATAACTGTTTAACTATAAGACCGCATCTGGTCACAGGTATGGATCTCGGTTATATGCATGGACGGTTATGATAAGATGCATGAATAATATGTAAGGATTAATTAATACTATTAGTCTGCTTGTTTCTATGTACGATCATTACACGTATCTGCCTAGCACCAGAGTGTAGTATCTGCCCGGTCCCCGTAACACATCAACAACGACAAATCGTAACGAGATTGTTGTTAACACAATAGCGCACTTATTTCTTAATCTGACCCTCAAAGTCACCCTGCGGCTTTTGCGGTGAATGCATGGCTTGGGTCCAAGCTTGGGTTCTATGGATCTCTTCCATTGGGGTGCTGGTCCAGCTCTGGAAGATTTCCCTCAGTTTTATTTTACCAATATATGTCATGCTAAATTCAGGGTGAGAATAAAGAAAAGACGGAAGAAAGGAATAAGTGAGAGAGGGAGGTAGGAAGATAAGAAATACATTGATGAATATGAAGAAATGGAGTAATGGAGAAAGCGAATATGAAATGAATTGAATAAATTCATTGGAGAACATCAAGAGAGAGTACGTACACAAAAGAAAACTACTTTTATTACAATTATGATGATCATTTTAAGATGCATTCAATAATTCTTAAGCAGTCAGCAGAGCCAGCAATATACCTGGATATGGTTTACAAAAGATCCACTGTTTTCAATATCTCAATAGACAGTAAAAGTATATACAGTATGCGATTATTATTTTCTTTTCTTCTATGATTGATTGATAAAGTTGCCATGTTTGACAGACCGGAATAAAAGGTAATCCGAAAGTGCACCTCTGGCGAATTCGGTGGATGAGTGAACACTTCCCACTCAATCGTATCGCCGTCTCCTACTCCCCACGATATATCGAGTACTAGTGGAAGATTTCAAAAATGTAACATCAAATGTGTAGGTAGAGATATCCGTGCTCGCTTGAAAATCAGCATGAGCAAACCTGATTTTTACTTAGCTTCGAATACCGACCATCACCGCTGGTGTGGAATACGCAAGAAGGCAATGTTGTTATTAATGATATGATGCGTTCAATTTCCATTATGCATGTTGGCAGTTTAGAAGTATGACTCGAAATATTAGGAGCGATGCAAAAGTTCATAGCGCTAGCTTTTGTACAAAGTTAATGAAATCTTAGATGAAGCTTTGTCAATTATACTTGTTTTGTGATGAGTATTTCCTCCCTCTACATTTCAGTTGTTTTCTATCACAATTCTAAAAGCATCATTCCACGGAAAGCAGCGTGGGTCGAAGATGGGGCGAATTCTTTATTTCTGATCTGCGCCGCTTGATATCGACGTAGAGTAACGGATTGGGAGTTGTGATAAAAAGCAATTGAAATTAAGATGAACATACTAGTAGAAAATTAATAAGATCTTAGAAGTGCCTTTGAAATTTACCGAGGTTAGCTTAGTACGGCACAACGTCATTGGAGGAAAAGTCAATTTGAAGGAATATTGTGTTACGCCAATCTTTCAACTTGGGATGGCCTGCCTGTTTACTAAGTCAGCATTCGAACGCTTGGTCTTTAGCTCGGCTTGAACACTGACATCTGGCGCCGGTGGGAAATATGCAACTAGTTCAACCATCGAGCAGTAATGTTGGTCTAGTGAGGCATTCATTCTGTTGTGAGTGTGATCTCCACTGGCAGTTCCGTGCTGATGCTATACATGCACTCGTAATGCTCTCAATGAATTTAAATGGAATTAGTTACATTTAGTGGAGGATCAAGGAAGTATTCCGAGTGGGCGATACGTTTTCCATTGTTTCATACATTTATGTATTTACTCATGCGTGTCCATACAATATCTCCAAGGGTGCACAATGAATTCTAATGATATTTTGTCGAAAATTAGTCTTAAGCTAAGTAGATGGAACGAGGAAGTATTTACATTGTCCACCCCTACATCGTAGCTGTATATGGGTTGCTTTCCAAACTGTTTTGAGTGACAGTTGCGTTGGCAGAGGTACCCCTCCCTGGATGCTCTTTAGTTATTAGTATGTATCAATTAAGTAGTATAGAAAACCAAAACACTGGCACCTCATAAACTACATTCTCTTGCGACAGAATATTAATTCCTGTTGGGTGGCGTACTGAATAGAAATGGAACCACACAAATACTTGAAACATTGACCAGAAATAGATACGTCAATTGCAGTCGAAGTGTATTATTTTCCTAATGATGTGTATTCTGTATTTTAATAATAGTGTGTAATGTATGTAATCAAATGAGTATTGGAGCTACCATTAAACTCTGATGGACAGGCAATCTTTCCGAATGAAGAACACACGTATGGTGAACTCAGTGAAAGAACAAGAAGAACAGATCTTCACAGAAAAAAGATACAATTATCATATTAAGGCTACTTCCCAATAATTTGACATTCAACCGTCCAATGTTGAAACATGTACATGTGACCAGTCAACATGGATATCGATTTGACATTCATGGTATGAAGCAATTCGAGGCCATATGTATATCAGATGTAGAAGCCAAACGAGAAACATACAAGCAGCGACAATAAAAACGAATCAACAACCTGAACACCACTGGGCGATGTCCATGAATTGTGTGTGGAAGAATATGCTTTTCAACGAATGGACATCAGAGAAGACATTCTGGACCTCTTCTCGACAATCAGAATTACCGACGGTGATTATTATTGTTTATAAACTATGTGTCTTTAAAATATTAAAAATAGTTAAAATGCAAATACAGGTGCACCTTCTTGAAACATCCATTACATCGGCACACGGAATAACGGCAACCACTTCAACCGGGAGCGACTCCTAGAAATTACCTAACACCAAGTAGTGCATTCCCACGATTCAAGGAAGTTTTGATTTCTTTCGTATTACTTATAGATTCACACGTTCTTACAGAGAGAGGTCTATGATATATTTTATCCCAAACGTAGCTGGATGAAATAAGGATGATTCGTGGAGCCAGGAAATATTGTAGGTCAAACGAGTTGCAGAAACGCATGCACGTAGGTAATACACCATTCACCCAGTATGCAAAAGTCGAGCGCTCTTATAAAATATTTCTTACGGGCGCAACTTATTTGCCATTTTGTACCAGAAATCGGTATATAACAGCACACAACCAAATACCCCGGCTGGTAGATATCGATTTTGTACACCAGTATAATTACTGTTTATTAATATTTCCCTTCATCTTAATTTTCAGTTGGTTTCCATAGCAACCTACTATGGCCGTCAGTCTACGTCAGTGAGTAAAAAGCACGGATTTGAAATAAAGAAAGAGATTCAGGTGAGACACGAACTCACGACCATCTATGTCCCTGCTGCTCATGCCAATTGAGCTACGAGGAAAGGGTTGGTTAGCAGAAGTTCAGATCAAACCTTTAAACCTACCCCGTATCCTGATTTCTCAGCGCCATGCTTTTTTTAACTGGTAGTATCAGTATCAGTAAAGCAAGTATTTTTATTATTTATTTTAATGCCATTATTATAAATCATTATTATTAATTGTTAGTTGCTTTTTTATCGCATCTTACTCGGGGCATCAACATTATTATTAAAAACACATCGGGAAAAAGGATAAGCTCTCGATTAAAACAAGTTAATATTTTAATTTCCATTGTCTTATCTCTGATTTGATATCTTCGCTGAAGAATCAATTTCGATCAGGCACTTAATACTCGGTATTGACTAGATTAATTTAGGCTATTTTCCTCTCAACCACTGTCATAAATGTGCCATCTTAAACATTAAAAAGAAAGAATGCTGTAAATTAATGTAACCATGTACACAGTTACCCGAGAAAGTCACACATAGAATGTAAAATAGCGAGACCCATACAAGCTCTGGGACGAAAAATCGTAATTTAAGAATAGAGCAAGTAGCTATTAGATTTTGTTTTAAATACAGGAAAACATATATAATTATAGTTTTGGAAACTTTAAACTCAGGCAGTTTTGAGTGTTGGAGGATGAACATTCATAGGAGAACATATTGGCAGGCAATCTATATTCGATTAGCTAACGTGCGTTTGGAGTGTATTTTACTCACACTTAGATATTTATTCGAATCATCTTCCGAACATTATGATGAGTTGTATGAGTATTGATTAATTCTTCTCCGTCAAGTTTGACAACAGGTTTAAACAAGTTTCGCCGTGACAACACGGACAGAAAATATGTCTGTCCGAGCGTGGTCTGCTCTACTTTACATTTATCCACTCGTTCTCCGTCAACTGTCGTGGCATGCCGGTGACGATACATATGTTGTCAAGATATTCGTCGATAGGAGAGAGCACATATAAAACTCCAGTCATAGCTTTCCCAGCTGTTAGAATGTAACCACATCATCGGGATATTTATCTGTGATGTCATTTCGGCGAAATATCTCATCAGCTGTTCCAAGACGATCATCGATTTCACTGCATTCATCGCTATCTACAAATTCTCTTGAATCCCAACAAAACATAAATCCTAATAAATATACATGCATCTTTTGTCTATCGTGGATTTTACTAGACTAAAACAAACTATTTTCAGAAGGGAAATGTTGTGTGATGCGACATCCCTAGGGAAATAATTGTTTAAAGTGTTGCATTCTAACTCAAGCCAAGGTATGGCAGCTAGGGAAACAGTAACAGAATATAAAGACCAAAGAGCGAAGAAAAATGGAAAGCGAAAATCCTGCGGACAGTTTATTCGACAATGGTGATGAAAAGAAGAAAAGAATTAAGAAAAACAATAACATTTTATTACAAAAATTAACGACAAAAACTGGTTGAAAACAAGATATCTCATCAGACACGAATAACATATTTTTGAAAACAACGAAAATCTTTTGTTTCTGAACAAATTATACAGTCAACAAGTACTACTCAATTACAAACTGTTGATTAACTCCGATCAGATAGATTTCACAAAGTTTATACATATATACGTATATTCTCGGTGGCAGACGTCAGATTCGTGAGATCATGGATCATCACCCAGGAAGTCCCGCCGCCAGTCCCTCCTTATATGGAAGACAGGCGATTGTCCACGCAGCAAGTATCTCTGCTCCACGCATCGATGTTGTCCAAGGGAAGGGAAAGAGCCGATACAGCTTGCCCACCAGTGCCGTTACAGGAGTTGCCAGAATGAGGCTGAACGCAATATAAACGCTTTTGATGTTTAGCCAATGTTTCAGTCTCATCACTCTGCGAATATATAATGGGCTGTGTGGAAAAACACAGGTATTGTTATCCTATAACATTAAAAAGAAATTAAATCGTAAACAACAAATAAGACGGTATATATCATGATTACAGATAATGTTGCAAGTGTCATAATATCGTCATCAACTTACAGAATCCATTTTGTTTGTTTCAAGTTATTTTCTTGTGACATCTTTCATATTCCTCGTGGCAGTCACCAGTTGAATGTCTTCCCCACATCAAACATATTTCACATACTGTATTTTTTTTCTTTTAGTACAACTTCACAATATGATAATTAAACCTTGTCCATTGTGGATTTGTTCATTGTGGATTTGTCCATTGTGGATTCTTTTGCATTTATGCGTTTTCATTCAGACTTTGTTAAAAGGTTATGCTGTGGTTCATGGACTTCCTGATCAATTAGCTATGTCAAAATCGTACTCCCATATTAACTATAGTACACTCATACGTCAACTGACGCTAGCACGACTAACGTCCAATCGCAGATACGTCCCCTTAAGAGCTTAACGTGAATTTCAGGCAGTGCAGTTATATAACTCAATTCAAATGACGAAACAATTCATCATGTTATTGTTAGCTTGCCAAAGAGAACGCAGTGTTTACGTCATATTTGTTTCAAGTTCTCAAGACTGTGAAGATCGAAAAGGAGAAGTTAAACGAGCAGATACCTTGCTAATGACTTAGTGAAAGAAACGTAATGGATTATATTTGTGAGTGAAAAGCTTAAATCATCTCCAACTATCGTATTCGCCTCACTGCACGTCACTTTCCAAACCTCATAATAGTCGACTAACGCACAGCTTGAGTTCCGACCATACTATCCGAGCATGCCCGGATGCAAGCCGACGTATGCGTGTATATCCACTATGATTCCAAAGTCATTGACCACTAAAATAAATTACTGGAATGTATTACAGTTTGGTAGATTTACTTTGATATGCCCGGTTCTTAACCTGAATGTATATGCTATTCCCTGGCTGTTTGTGTTTGTTTAAAGAATAGATTACAATGTATGGCTTTGTCCGTACGTAACTTGTATTGTAATTATAATTGTAATTGAGGTAAATATGTCCTAGAATAAACATATGAAAAGAAAATCGGTATATAAATTGGGAGGGTTCGATTGCTGTTTTAATACGGTCTATCTCCCTTTTGAGGTCCGTTGTTGGACATCGATCTTTCCCAAGTAAGAAGTAAGACATGGGGAGTGACGGAACTCACCCTGATACGTATATGTTGGCCAGGGACAGGGAGTTATGGATACATGCCTTTCTCAAGGGCATTATTGCGAAGTAAACGCAAAGTGTTTCAGCCAGAGTTTGAACTCGGCTAGCCGATCCCACTATCCGTGATCAACCACTCGGCCACTCGTACCTCCTATACTTGGTATCATAGATGATATATACATAGGACAGCCATCATAACATGATTGAACAAATGATGAAAAACAAAATCAAACGATGAGGATATTAGTCTGAATATTTAAAAGAAAACCCATAAATGCGTTTTATGTAAATGCCTTTCTCTTGCAAATACCGAACCCTGATAATATTTTGATTTGTTCCCCCGGTTTCAACCGCACAGGGACTTGATAATGCCCTTTTTGGTTATTGTCATATTTAGATCTTTTAAATTCTTTGATCTCCTTTGAAATTTTTTGTTTTTTGTTCTTTCTTCTTTAGTAGACAACATTCAGGATGTGTTCGTGTGTCCCCCACCAAAAGCTAACGTCCATACTTCTAAAGTACCGAAGCCTAAATGAGAAATAACGTCAAGTTTCACTTTCTTTCTTTCACTGACTAGAAACTCAATTCATAGCGTTAGTTTGGGATCACATTTTAACAACAATTCGATCTTGGAGAATCAAACCAATTCAACCTTTCCTCCGAAATGCCAATCTTGTCCATAATTTTAGGTGGGTTCCAGATCCGCCAAGTTGTCAGATTTCTGCAGCTCTGTCCAAAGAAGAGGCTAATGCTGTCAAACGTTTGAAAAAAGAAAACAATATCAATATAGGACATAGCATTGTGTGGCTTCTTCGTTAGTTGCCACCGGACCGAGATGCCTATAGGCAGTGGGAATCGATATGTTAAGTTCATTTAGCCAGTTCCCTCAGGGTTAGGAGTAAGGGTTAGGGTTAGGGCCCGGGTCACCCCCCCCATTTCGTGGAAAATCGAAAAGAACAGCATGTTGGGCCTTTTCGAGCGAGAAAAAATACAACGTGTTCTTCTTTTGTTTTGTTCTTGCTTCCGTACTTACAATTATGGACGTTTGCTTTTGTTGGGGACTAACGAAAAATCCACCTTCTTTAACGTTTTTCTCCCCTTTTTGTTTCCTTGTCAGACAGTTTTCTAACTATCTCCCATAAGCGGGGTGAGGGTACTGCGGTGTGTGCCCTCGGGTACTGATTGTCATACGGACGTGCTCGCTGTGCTGCCTTTTTTCTCTGACGAGACCTGCTCACTCTTGGACGACGTCAGAAGAAGACTGCAACTCTCCTTCGGCTTCACCTTGTAATGGACCGAGGATTTGTTGATGGTAGAACCCCGGGACACGTCCGACTGGATTGTTGGGCTGCTGCTTTTCCGATGGTCACGTCGGCCCTCAGGTAAACAGGTCAGTCCGGACTTACGTAGGTAATAAAGTACCTGCAAGTATGGAAGGCCATGGATGATAATAATATAGAAATGTAAAGAAATATATAATAAAACAAACAAAAAACACTCTCTCATATTATTGTTAACCCGTTAGCTGTCACATACGAGATAACTCGTCTTATCAAGTCATCGGTCTAGTGCCTCGTCTGACACTTCTAGCAAGTGTAAAGTATGTTTTCAAAATGCAAAACGTCGAAAGAGTGGATACGTATGTATTGCATGTGAGATGGCCTCATGTTTTAACATATTTCATAGTCGTTTCAATTATAAAAAGATATGTTAACACATGTATGTATACGTTACATTTATTATATATTATGTTGTACATATTAGTTGATGTGTATGAAAATAAAAAAGGTTTTAATGATTCAATGAAGACTTTTTATTTTCATCAACCGTTACGAAAAAGAAACTTGCACATGATTTACGACGTTAATAAATATACTTGGCTGCGAACACATTAAAATAAAATTGATCAAAATGATTAAACTGGTCAACAAAATTGAACTTTATTTTCTCATCAAGGCTGGAGTACTATTTTTGGTATCTACCAATTCCCGACGCAGATTACCATGTTCCAGTCCTTTTGAACTCTATCATGTATTCTTTCTTTGATTTACATGAGGCAATACAGTTGAAGGTTAGGCGAAAACAAGGTTTGTATCAGTCAGAACGTTTCAATACATACAATCAAAATTACTATGAACACTAGACGTGATATAGGAGAATGTGCTAGATCTTCGGAATCAGCAAGCAAGGCTACATAAAGTACAGCACAACACATGCTTGCTGTTGGTGAGTAGTGTTATTTATGTTATTTCAATTACGATTCTTTGCTTCAGTAGGAAGTTACTACCCCTTGATGCTGTTTAACTGATGTTTCAGTTGATAACATTCATTTCTAGGGTATGTTTAAGCATACCTATACATATTCCTCTCCTCGAATATATACCGATAACATTATTAAATCAGAGGGTGCATATACTTAGAATAGATATAATTCCTGTTCAACCTGTTGATCGTCGAGTGCCATGCCGAGTACGTTCCCCTCATGGACTTTCTCAGAGCAATGGGTATTATTTAGTATTAATCGTCTCCTCTCCAACTAACATGCAGCGGCCCACGCGGAGGTAGCCGGGCCGGAAAGCAGTGACGGTAGCTCGATTGGACACCAGTGAAGAGGGGAAAGGAAGCCTAAGACAGGAATGACCAAATGGACATCAGCCTGTCTCAGTCCACTCCAAGGACATGTAACTGCCTGGCGACGGAAATGTGTTGCCTAATATCGGAGTGAATTAGGAAGTTGAGATACTATCTCGCTAAGTGAA
>VCCN01002784.1:1726850-1743676 GCA_006491835.1 Architeuthis dux | reverse complement strand
TAACGGGGGGGCGAATGGCTAAATAAGAGAAATAGGGGAGTGGTATTAAGCACCATAGGAATGAAAGAAAGGCACCATAAATAATGAAGCTAAACTTGCAACGAATAGTGTTATAGAAAGAACAGAGCCGTTCTGGTCCATCCGTTCAATAGAATCTAGCAACACTTAAAGAATTCAATCCGCAATCGTGTTATTAGGAGTAATCAAAATCGATCTGGCTTTTATCAAACCAACTTCTCCGTTTGTCTGATCTATTCGGACAGGATTGGCCACATTTTATTGTTATGACTTGAAAAGCTTTTCACACAAAAACCAACATAATGTGTGGTCCATTAGTGGAAATCAGTTTTCCTTCCCAGTGTCATAATACTAGTTTAATTTCTATAGGGCTATCTAGAGTTTAGAGTAACTAACGCATGTCTGATTGTAACATTCGGTTTGAGGTCTGTGTGATTCGTCTAATAAGCTGTCTGTCCTGGCGTTTAAAATGAATAGAGACAATGTGGGCGTAGTATTTTACTCTTCAGTTTTCATTGGACAAGAAGATAAAAACGATAGTGTCTCGTCCTAAAAGATTTGGGAGAAGTTATAACGTTCTTCTTTGATAAAATACAGTAAACGTAAACGAATTCGAATGCGATACGATGGCAACTGTGAAAGTAGTGTTTAAGGAGAAAGTCTCCAAAAAGATCATAATGCTAGAAGGAGAGACTCTAGAAGAGGTTGATGAACCCATCTACATTGGGCAGGTAATAAGGCTAGGGACATACCATGACAGCGAAATAAACCGACGCATAACAATACGTTGGTATTGAATAGAGACATTTTGAAGTGTACCCTACCAATGAGCTTAAAGCGTAAAGTATGCAACGGTTGCATACTACCAGCCACAACACAAGCTGAACACCAATGTAGATTAACACAGAGAGCCATGGAATGAACAATGCTAGGAATAACTATAAGAGATAGAAAAAGATCAGCATGGATCGGGGGGCGGCTATAGCGAATGTTATTATACAAATAATTAAGCAGCAACAATGGGGCTGGTCACCTAACAAGAAGAAATATATATATGGGGTAAAAGGCTAATTGATTGGTGTCCACGCATTAGGAAAAGACCACATACAAAATGGAGAGATGAAATAGAAACGACTTGGCATAGGTTGGTACAATCTAGGTCGTCATGGAATGAGATGGGAAAGGCATCTGTCCAACAGTGTACTTATAATGATGATCATAATGATGATGATGATGATGATGATGATGATGATGATGAAACAAAATAGATTTTAGAGATAAAACGTTGTTTTCAAAGTGTGAACATGGATACAAGACATCAGCCAGGTGCTTGGATTTATACAAATACATGTATTCATGATTGTTTCTTTTGGAGAAAGTTGTAATGCGCTGTCTCAGTGTGCACTGGATGTCGCTTATTTTCTGTGAACGTATTTGTATCCGACTGTAACAAAATGTCGATATAGATATCCAGTACTTTTTACTACATAGTCTGACACATCGCATTCAGTGAGGATGCGGTTCCCTACAATAGTAATGGGCTGCGATACTGGCTTACAAATGACAATTCCATTGTAATGCACTCGATATGTACCTGCACTTATTAGTGATTGGAAGGTTCCCAAAGAACATTGCAAAAGGCCGCAGAGAACAGGAAACCCGAGGAAGATTTGAACCCTTCAAGAAAACAGCATTACTAAAAGCGGCGACACTACTGAACAGGAGGAATATTGTGGGGACATGCTGTCACTTGATCTCAAATGAGCCCCCACCCCCGATAATACTGGAGAGAAAATAAATTGCATATACCAGCACTCATGGTGATGGTATTTGTATTGTTGCTGACAAATCGCTAGAAAACAGAATAGAGGTGTAGCTGAGTATGTGGGGTGCGGGGTGAACATATCTTCTGGGCCCACAAACGATATTATAGAATAACATGGATATATGTGTACATACATGAATTGCATGAAAAATAATTCAGCCGTTGGTGTTGTCTTCACCAATTACGTGATAGTGCATGTATATTTCAATGTTTCCTTATCATCAAATCTCACTAAATGTTAGAGGGAGCCCCTCAAGGATTCAAGCCACCCAGCCATCCAAATCTCTAGCTACGCCACTATAAGACAGCCGAATATTTGTTTGTTTCTCTAGTATGGTAATTTAGGGAATGGTTCAAATTACACCATACCATGTGTAAGGATCGTTTATTGTCATATGTTAGGAAGTGTAGAACACACGTAGATGGCGTGCTATTGTTATATTAACCAAAATAACGTTCTTTATCGCCATATCACTAACTAGCCTGTTCTACTTGAGCTAAGAACTTATCTTTTATACAACAGATGTATACAGTTTCTACTTATATATTTGATGGAGGGGAATGTGTTTTACCCTGATTTATCTTCTTCCAAGCTTTTCAAGTTGTCTTGTTACGTGACGTAAGCGACAAAATTGGCTCATCTGTCAATCATGATACGGAACCAAAGGAGTGAATCGCATCTTCTTAAAACTTCTTTTATAGATGGAATACACATATTTTCTGTCAATTGTCAACTAATAGATGGGTTGTGTTTTGTCGAGGCCAAATAACTGTCGCTTACAAAATATGGCGTCTATATATATGGCTGAATCCTTAAAGGCCCATACCACACTGCTTTATTTAGATGTAGTAATATCATCTTGATTTGTTATGGCGTCGAGCGATCGGGTGAATGTGAAAGGGTTAGGCTTGATCTTCTGTCAGCCGTGAAAGTCGTTGTAGAGGTAGAGCAACTTTTACAGCTGTAACGAGATCATACGTATGTTGCACTCACAAATACGGTCAGAGAGTGGAATCCACTTGACACATTTTCTTTTGGACACTCCATATGTTTGTTCCGAGAAAATGGGTCTTTCAGATAACCAGTTTTCAGGACAAGAGGAATCCCGTACTCGACTCGAATTTAATATGCTTTGCAGACTAGACGTCTAGCAAAACCATGTTTCTTGTCAACTTACATTTCCACCTTGGACACTTGATGATACACAGTTCAACACACCTCGCTTTTGACCAGCCACGCATCACCACTCACCTCTTACTATAAGTAACCCATTCTTAATCTTTGTTCAGTCAGATTTGTCGTTTAGACAAATATGGCGGTTCCAACTTTCGATCACGTCTGTACGCGCGTGCGCGCACACAAAAAAACACACACACACACACATACACACACACAATCTATTTTCTAACATCTTCAACACACTACAGACACACTTACTAAGTAGTAAACTGAACACTTTAAAATGCGTCCTTCCTTTTTCTTCTCATCAGATGATAACTACTTTTTCTGTTATTATGGTCTGTGATAAATATCTAATTATTATCATTGCAGCGTATATTTGTATTTCATCTTTCACATTGTTTAACATGTGCAAACAGCATCCCTTGCACATGCATGCTAGTATTTCATTACTGTTACTACTGCAGAACATGCTGAGAAAGAAAGATCCATCTTATGCGCATCATCGTAACATTACCCCTTTCTTTCTCTAGTCTTATCAACACGCTAGTTTTCTATCGGCAGTCAGGACGTTTAAAGCTACTATAGGCATTAATATTGATAATACTGCGACATCATTGTTAGAGATTACTACGCTACGCCCTTATCATTGTTATTGTTTTTACCGTAACTTGTTATGGGATTCAGATATACTATTTAATTGGAGCGAGTTGTATTATTAATTCTTACTTTAATTGACTCGGGATGACGTAATGTGGTCACAGTTAAAGTCCTAATGTCTCCAGAAAGTGTTGGACCCGCTGTTCGTGGGTCAGTGGTCACTGCTGTCGAAATATTATTCATTGTTAAGAAGAGGGTTGGACCTCCATCGGGATTTGTCATTTATATCAATATTTCCAGACCTAAACCTATTGATCCAACGCTTAAAAGTGTGCACTGTATTAGTGTTCGCCACACACGCTTTGTTCACGGTATCAGCAGCTTGAGCTGCGTTATGTCCTCATTAGGAATCGTAAATGAACCTTAGTCTAACCTGTATAATATCTAAGTGTATCTATATTTACATTGAATAAGCAAATGTTCAATTACATTAGTAAATAATTCACTTTTATCAGTATTCTATATGTAAATAAACGGTATGTTATGTGCAACAGCATAATATCTACGGTGTTGGGCCCCGAAAAGTTTTTTACCTTGATCCGTGAAATCGAATATGTATAATCTGCCCATCGTGGGCATGTGAACGACATCATTATTATGGTGAGTGAAACTGTCTCAACTAAGACCTCCGTAGTTGTTTGTACCAGGAAAGCTGGAAGTGTTCTTGAGTTAATTGTCTTTGTTGACCATCGTGGGAAGAATCGTATTTCCTTCTTCCAAAGAAACGGGTCTTGTCAGACGTGTTCACAATGAAGTGTCTGCATAGAGTAAAAAGAAACGTATGCAGATTGGACTGTTGAAATAAGCTGGGTTTTTTTTCCAATTGTATGCCGTTGTGTGTATTTAGTTTCATGATTACGTGCGTATAATTGAGTTACTTTTGCATCAGATTTTGGTAATAAAAAGGGAAACAGTCTTTGGGAGAGTATTTGGATTTCTTTTTTTCTAATGAAATTGGACAACTTGATTCTTTTTGCATTCCATGGTTTCTGCGTCAAGCTTCACCTTTTGTCATCCAATTGCGTATTTATCGTAGTTTTAAAAATAGGAGAGGAATATGGGTGAGGTAAGACAGCACATATATGAACTACATGTTTGTCTTTCTATTTACTTTATTCCTGTATTTAGTTATTATTATTTACCTGTCTTAAACAGAATACGTATTTACGAAGATCATAAAACAACGTACATTCCCTCTTACAATAGTGTTCATGGGTTGAATAATGCTTCACTTTGAAATGTTTGGTGAAATTGACGAATCGTATGCCGTATGCTAACTGGAATATATGAGAAAGAATGCATGTGATGTACATGTTTGTTCGATTGGCACAATACATTTCATGAATATATGATATAATGAACGTTGTGGACGACCTAGCACGTCATGAACCGACGACAATGTTAAAAAAATCGAACAAATCGAACAGCACTAGAATGATCACATGAATTGTTTCCATCGATAAAGAGACGGTTCTCGTTAGGGCCGGTCCTTAACACCGGCGCCCTTTAAAGTACAGTATTATCCGTTTGATTCACTTATGTGTTTGGTAGTAAAACCATGAAGATTTCCTTTACCAACTGTTACTCTTAGTTTCACCAAAACAGAAAGTATTCAACGTGTTATGTAATGGTCAGAGACAGCCGTACTTAAGTCTAAATTAAAGCCCAAAGTTGCAATGTGTTGATTAAGTTTAAAAGCCGCAGTTTCAATTTAATTAAGTAAAACCAGAGACCTGAAATCTCACGGTCGGGAAAGGAATGAGTATTTCCCAGGCCGCCGGGGCTCATAGGTGAATGTTTGACGTCGTGTTTGGCCAGAAAGGAATAGATTCCAAATGAAATTCTAGCACTCATTAAAAATAGTCTATGGAGTGTCGACGGATATCGTGTTGCTTAGAGACAATCTGCGGAACCTACAGAAAATAGGTTTGAGATGAAATTCTAGCACTCATTAATATTCGTACAATGGACGGGCAAAAGGTGGCCCCCGTTTGAGGAAAGTTGTTTGCGGTTAGGACGGCAACCGTTGGAAGAGGAAATATGACGGAAAGGAACAGTCGGGTTCCACCTGGGGTTGGGAGACACGCAGTTTGAGATTTTCCATTCCACTGATTAAGAGAGGGGAGAGTGAGCCCGAAACGAAAAGTGAGAGATACGTGTATCTGTCATGTAAGAGATTTTTTAAAAATTATTATTCTTGTCCATCTCCTTATATACATTTTGTAAAACTGTTATTTACTTATTTTTTGGCAATTATGTAAATTGCTCGATTTGATTATTTTTAGGGGGTGATTTGTTTTGCGGAGGAAGAGCGAGGGACAATGTATATCATTTAAGGTGTTAGATTTCGTACATTATCATACTTTATTCTCTGTGTTTGCTTATATAATGGGCAGTCTTAAAATCACATATGCTGTAATTTAGAAAAAAGGGTCGGACGAATGTTACGCAATGGCCAGTGGTAGCCGTAATTAAGTCTAAATTAAAGCCCAAGGTGTTAATGTTTTGATTAAAAAGGCCGAGTTTGGATTTATAATTTGGATACAAGTAAGGAACCACGCGGTGTCTTCCCTGATGAACGTAGTTAAAAACACATTACGGATTTTCAAAGACGATAGAGAGAAATGAATATTGGATTTTATCAGCAGAGCTTCACAGATACGTTTTGAAACGACGTGAAGTCACGATATGATATCCGGGTGATTAATCGCCGGAAAAAATCATGAATGCATATATGCGAAATGGGGGATGTAAGTGTCAAAAGAAGGCGTGGCTAAGTCAACCGACCGGTTTAAATAGGGAAGGATTTCGGCAGTCAGTGGAGAGGCAGTCAAAGGGACGGTCTTGACGCGTGGCCACATCTTGGCGCCACGTTAAGCCAGGCGTCCTTGACGGGCAGTTATGATGATTTCATCAGTCTCTCTCTCCCGGCGCTAGTGATTGACAGCTATACTGGAACCAGCAGTTCCCTCTCTTCCTCTTAACGCAAAAACAAGTAGACTCGGTATGTTGATTGGTACTATGTCTCTATATGTTTACGTGACTAAACACACGTCTTGTTTCAACCGGCGTTTATCTAATTCACCCCAATGAACAACTCCCGTTACGTAATATGCGCTATTGATTTGGTCGCTGACATCGATGCGTCGGCGTCTCCGCGAAACTGATCACAAAATGCAGCGACTGAGATGTGCACACACATAATATGCAGGGTATGCATATATAGTGGTACAGACTGTCAGGTATTCTTGGGGAAATATAACTTCACATCAGAGGATCTTTTTTTATTGACTGTTAGAATATGTCAACCAAAAGTGTCACATCAATGGGTCTAGAGAGCTGAATATCTAATCATTTACTCCTTATCATGTCCAGATGTTTTTTAAACTGCACCCTCTAAATAGTATTTTAGTAGCGTGTTCTTGTTTTTTCGAAGATGCATACTTATTTTGGTGATCACTGGCCAATAGAAGGCGAGGATAGTAATGTATTCATTGATCATCCGTTTCTCCAAATGTTAATTCAACAACCTCAACATGGCATGCTGCCAAAAGACGTTGGTCACGAGACGGTTTCTATTGTTTTTATTCTATTCAGATTTATTTCATTTGGATACGGAATGTCCTTCGGTCTCAGGCGCTCCCTAACTCTTGGCGCTCAGGGCGACTGCCCGTGCTGCCAGTACCAATGAGCCAGTCCTGGTTCTCGTATGTGATCAGTAAATTATGATTTTATAGTTGGTGTCAATATTGATAAATCTTGTAATGTTTCAAATGATAATTTTTCTTACTTGAAAGCCAGGGAGATTCCAATAAAATAAAGATTATACTTCACTTTAAATTGTTATGTCTAATCCAGTCGGATCAGATTTTTGGTTCGGTGGTGGCAAAACACCAGAAGTTTACGGGAAGCAACGAGGAGCAACGAGAAACAAAGGGAATGTGATTTTTTAAAAAGCTTCTAACTGCGGATGATAAAACATTGATACCAAGAAGAAGAATCCGGGACGTCATCGTCGATAAACATAGATTGACACAAGTGGTTGATTGTGTTGATAAATATAAGTAATCTTTCAGATTCGAATTACACTTACTTGAAAGCCATGAAGATTCCAATAGATGGAGCCAAAATTAAGACTGATGCTGCGTTTATGTAGATAGACACCAGGTGAATGGTTTTAACCTCCTGGAAAAAGCAAAAAAATAGAACTGTTATTAATTGATCCTTCTTTTCAGCTGCCTCGTCACATTCTGCTTACTCTCGGCCACAGTATAACATCGTCTCCCTTTAAACAGCGAAAAGCTAAATGTCGCAGGGAGCCACATCTGGACTGTTGGTGGGGTGACAGACTCGGGCGATGCGATGTTTAGCCAACAAGACCTGCATGAGACGTGAAGAATAGGAAGGCTCGGCTATTTTGAATACAACGTCACACAGTACACAAGCTTACAGAATGGCGCCTCAATGCTGACTAATAACCCCACGGAAGAGTGCATGTTCCTCCACAGTAAGGTCCCGTCTAATCGGTTGCCAAGTTACATAAGAGACGTGCAACCCATTTACGGGATATTCAAAATGGCTGGGAACTTTCCGGACAGACCTCGTATGTATATACAGATTGGTATATTTCATCTTCTGTCATCATATTCATGAACATATGCATATAGAAGTGTGTAAATAGTTTCAATGAAGTGTTTGGTCTTTGACCTTAGAACGTATTAATATACGATATGCCTCAGATATAATCCGATTCCGTTTTGTCAGCCACATCCAACAACAAATAAGAGTAGTACATATTGTCAGTATTGCCAGATAAAACACACGTCAAGAAATTCTCACGAAAAATCCTATTACGCTATTTCTCTTTACACTCGATAAACTGAAGCACCGATCGACAGAGGCAAAATCTTTACTATTTATTATTAAAGTGTTTTACAATTATAGACAGAAGGTCTCAGTAAAAATACTCTATATTTCAATTCAAGTATTGTAATGGGACATTGTTTTTAGTAACTGCTGAATGTTTCATATCGGATGCTGAAAGTTGTTTCTAGCCCTTCTCAACTTGCACGGATTTCAACCTAACGAAAGGATTTCCTATGTAGATATCGAACTGAAGAGGCTATCTGGAAATTCTTAAAGCTTTTGAACACGCATAAATAAGTTATTTGTTGACTCTAGCCTGTCTCTCCCTGACTATGACAGTCATTTATTCTTTTTATAGGACGTACAGATTTCATTCAATGAAATAGTTCATTTGGTAAACGGAAACATTTTGAAATGAAACTAAAGTAACAGCCTCCTAATCAACTAATGTTTTGAGAGGGACAGAAAGAAAGATTGAAATATTCAGGTCGAATTTTGACCGACCTGCTTATTTCACTCGTGCGACTTATTTTCTAGACAATCTTATTTGACATTAATTGATACCGTGTGAACCTTCAGGCAGGCAGATGGATACAGATGGATTCTCTTCCATAGACGTCAAATGTAACCTCGATTGATTGAATATTGTAGCTCCAATAATTAAAGACTAAATACATTTATCCTAACATCTTTAAAAAAGGATTGTTTTAATGATTTGCATGAGGCATAATTCTAAGAAAATAATTCAGAAAATATGATCTGATTTCAAACTTTAACTTTTCTGTCCTAAATCGATGTCTGCCATCCATAGCATAATATCGCCATTCTCGATACTCTCTTTGTAATAGAACAACTCAAAAACAAAGAGACATATTTGAAATCTGTCTGAGAGGTAAATGCATTAGTTATTCAATTATCAACATTCAACAATGTGTGCTTGGAAGAAGAAGCCCTAAAGGTTGTTTACCTGGAAGTTATATACAGATACACATAGCCTTACAGCGGCATACATTTAGTATAGTAATGGTTATATACATATATATTTTTACCTACTTACCTACTTACCAAAATGTATTTATATTCAATGATTATGGGTATGAACGCCCGTTTTCTTGGAACCATGTGTTCAAATGCATCCTAAAGATGCACGTATGTTAGACGGCAATGGCCTCTTCACTTTACAATTAATAGTTTTTAAATTAAATATTAAACTAAACGGTGTAAAACCGTTCAAGATGTATTTGCATGGAAAGCTTATTTCTGCGTTTTAACTAACTTTTTTTCTAAAGAAACTAGATCCATTCTGTGTTATTTTAACTAATGGAAAGTGTCCTTAGATTTACGTCATTTTATCGATTAATGTTTACCACACGTCATCCAATGCAAATCACATATATTCATCATAATCATAGCAAATAAATCATCGTTCTTATTGCGTATCAGCCAACCCACAAGTACGTTCTAACTCTAACAGTCGATGATTGGATCTATCATAAATGTTATCTATAATGACACGGAATCTTTTAAAAAATGTCAGGTTCTCTAAAATATGTATTGTATTACACTTAACTTCAATGTAATATTGAATAAAATGCAAATATCATATATAAATTTAGCCAAAGATACATTCAATAAAATTAAAAAGCAATTACTGTATAAAATATATAGCACTTATAAAATATATAATCATACGGCCTTTGAAAAACACTTATTTTTCTAAACTTGTGTTTATGGAAATGTTGGGTGGGGGAGAAAAGCCCAAAACACGTTTTTTTCTAGACATAATAAGGAGTACATGTTCAGCCATCTAACTCCAGTGGTGTGGCCTGCACGCGTGATACATACATACATAGCCAGCCAGAGCACCGACTTGAAAACGGAAGAAACCTATTTTGACGGAGAGTTCTGTTTGACCATTTCTAATAGGGACGTATTTGAAGCTGACAGTTTCATTGTCTTGTTCAGACAATCATTGACAGAGCATGTACAAAAGTAAGAAGGAAGAAACATCGTGTGGTGTTCGATGTTATATCTGCAGTCCTATGGTAACTTTGAGAAGCACAGAGTTCCATGTGGAGTTGATTGAATTGGAATTAATAAATGAACTCTTTGAAAGAAGTGCGGGTGGCACGGAGAATGTACTCGGTGACCCGAGTTCAAACTCCGGCTGAGACAGAAGGCATGGATCCATCTCTTCCTCTAGCTATGCTTAAAATAGGGTAAGCGAGTGACGCACCTTTAGGTGCTTATCAACTCTAAGTCTATTTCACATATTAAAACGGACCGAGCAAGAAGTAATGTGATATGGGGGGCCCCAAGTAGGGACAACTGAAGGCGTAGCCAGTGTAAGAGCACTACTTACTTACGTATTATATGAGATCAGTTTTCTTTTATTGTGATCACTTTCTATCTCTTTGTGACGGCACTCATTCTAACGGCACTATTTAACGTTTCTTTCTACATTCTTACAGGACTTTTGTCAGAGATTAGTTTACAGCAATATCAGTTAAATATGTCAGTGCATTATTCTAAAAACTAAAATTAGTATACCCTCACAATAATGTCGCTTTGTTGGGCTGTACATTTTGGTTTCTCATTCTTGAAACACATTTTTATAAAATCCACCCGATATTTCTCAAATGTGTTATAACGGCACACTTGAATCGGGTGCTATAATAACGGGAGTATGATGTAATTCACCAATTCTTTTCTGAACCTACGTTATGATACGACAGGTCTTATTTATAAACTTATCAAAGCATAAGGACAATATCGTAAAATGGAATTCATGAGGTTTTCCTGACTGATATTTTCGCGACGTACAGAAACATTCAGAACCTGTTCGTACGACTAAACCAGCCTCTTGGATGGCTGGAATGTAGGACGTGCATACATGGATACATCAGTGGGGGTATAAGAAACATCCACCTTTTTTTCTTACGAAGTCCTGATTTAAGTGATTTGTAATTCCGATATAGTGAACGTGTTAATTAACATGTAATGTGAAAAAAGTCGTGGAACTGCCAGTGATCCTCTATGAAGTGGGTAAGAGGATAGGAAATAAAACACAACCTGTGTAGTTTTTGTTGGTTGGTCTCGCTTTATTCAATCAGACGTAGAATGCAGAAAGGAAGAAAGGTCGAACAAGGGATGCGGTTTCCTTATTTCAAGTCGTCTGTGTGGGATAAGGGACGTGGTTCTACCATATAACATGGTCTGACTATTTCTAGTTATGTTTTTATGCGATTAGAAGGACAGGGAAAAACATATTCTCTGCAAATGCTCACTTGAGCGTGGATGTTTCAACCCTGTCTCTGAATCGAATAATCGTTAGAATACATATTGGACGTGATTATGTATGAGTGAATGTATTGACAAATCAGAAAGCAGAGAAATACTGACCGTCCATTAAACATAATGATGATGACTATTTGTTACTGTTTCATTTGACAGTGAGCCGCAACTGAGTGGGCGTGTGTACTGTGTGACTGGTTCACAATGGCCGAGATATACTTTCCTCACTCAGTATACAAAGTGAGGACTCGGATAGACTATTTACACATGATTTATGGAATGTTTAAGGAAATCCTTATACATAGGAAGTAGCAAATAATAAAACGTCCCTTTTAGGACAGAGAGCACATCATCAAGCAATGGTCGACTTCAGCTTCATATATGTGGAATAAACAAATTATTCGCACCAATACTACCAGCAGCAAACAAGGAGATGGGACATACAGCTAGTAGCAGTTTTTCTCACTCCAGCCATTGCATGATGACACGGAATATGTTAGTATTTTGTTTGTGTTTTCAGGTAATCTCTTATTAACACACCTGGCGATGATTTGTTTTATAAACCATGGCCCGGCTCATTCTTTGAGATTTGCCCAAGACGAAATATTACTGTTCGTTTTGTTCTGCCTACGATCCAGTTTATTGTGTATGCTACCGTGTCATTCTGTTGTTCGCTTCCATCCATTCGCATCTACTGATTACTCTAGTTTGATAGCGGCACCATATTTAGGATTTTTATTTATTTTTCTCTTTCTCCTGGTCCTTTATTTTTTAAGTAATAATGTATACTGATATTCTTTCATCTTTGCAATAGAA
The DNA here is from genome assembly GCA_006491835.1 of Architeuthis dux. Taxonomy (NCBI): domain Eukaryota; kingdom Metazoa; phylum Mollusca; class Cephalopoda; order Oegopsida; family Architeuthidae; genus Architeuthis; species Architeuthis dux. Next base: position 1,731,017 of record VCCN01002784.1, on the reverse strand, counting down.
CTGGCGGTAACATTGAAAATGGCACGGACGTTATGGAACCATTCAGCAGACGTTTGACATTACCGTTTAGCAATACGAGGATTGAAGATTGGTCTCGATCCAAGCTTTCAATTCGTGTCTACAGTATGAAAGAATGCTATATATTATTGCATTCTTTATAGTGGTCCATTTTCAATAAATAACGCCACACGCAAGATTGGTGTCATTCAGATATAGAATCGAGAAACGGAAGATTTAATAGTGTTCATCTTCTCTGGAAATACTTTACCCGTGAGACTCTTCTCTGGTCCTTTTTTAGATGAGCATATATACACAGAGCTACAGAGCGTCTACACTAGACCGATAGCCACCAAGTTGATTAAGCACATCGATGCTAATGCAGTGAGTGCGATCCTTACTGAGTGCATATTGTAGCCATGTGCAATACTAAGCTAATCATAATAAACTATATGGACCCATGCATAGAGTAATGGTTAGTAGATTCCATCTGCGTAGTGGGTTCTAATCACATTAGGTGATCTACTATTCGATGTATATAAAGACAAATCCAGGCGGTAGGAGAGATTTACAATATGGTTGTTAATAATCAGGATTTACTGCAAGAGTTACTGATAGACGTAACGATGCTAGTATACGCCTGAAATGACATGGATCTAAATGCAGGCAACTCTAAGTCACATGCGATACTTATTAGTTAAAACTTAGCATCATTAGCTAAAATTAGCGATTGCAAAAGTACGAATCCGTTAGGATATTCTATGAAAGACCTGTAATCTGACCAAATAGATTTTGAAAAGTCCTGGGATATATTACTTACCTCAAATTTACCAAGAACGCAAGGCGAGTAATCAGTCCATTGGTCGTTTGTTTTCGGATGAGTGCTCCATGTACCATTCTCTCGACAATGATTGGTCACATAAAGCCCATCTGAAGGGGCAAAGAAAAGTAAAACATGTGTTAATGGGTAAGCGTACACTTGGGGCAGTTATATTATTTGTATTCAATACCTCGAAATAGAATATTTAAATTGCCAAAGGTGTATGTTAATTTCCTTTTATTTTTAGAGAATGGAGTTTGTTTACTATGGTATTATTGATTGGGAATTAGAATACGCATTTGTGAGTGCGTATATATGATTGTTTTATACTATTCAAAAAATGTTATTCTGAAAGACTAGACACATGTGCGTGTACATGAGGTTTGCAAATACGAGAAATATACATGGCCTGCTTGGTGGGTTTGAAATAAACCGATTATATTTCACGGTAAACATTCTGGAAACCAAAATGGAACACCGGCTCTCAGCAAAGAATTTCGTGTGCTCCTGTGTAATTGCAACCAGGACGCAATTGTTAATTATGGTTTAGGTTAGGATTTGCATCGTATTTATGGTAATAGGGGCAAAAGGTCAAATTAAGTAAAGCAGTGCACTTGGATACTTGGCCCCACCAAGCTCAAGTCCACCTGTCTCGGCTAGACTTCCAAGTTATTCGAGGTTTGCGATATGTGAAAATAGACTTAACAATTATAAGTACCCTAAGTGGCGTCATTCACTTTACTCAGTATTTTACTTATAATTGAGAGATTAATATATGTGTCTCTCTTAAACTGACAAGTCGTGAGAGGCTAACGAATGGACATATTATGGAACATGTTCTCGAAATATACGGTTAACGGCGCGCTGGTAAAGTGGATTATAATATATGTTCAAATGCACACTGCCGATGTTACAAATGGATGGCTTTACCTTTAAGAAGAAAGACTATATAAAAATCCTGTTTGATTACTTTTATATTATTATCTTGATTCATTTTGCAGTAGATGAAGCATCAGCAACCAGTATTACTTTGTTTAACTAGTATTCTTTTTTTCATTTTAATAGTTGCATTTCATCTCAACTACCCAGATCGTTATTTTACGACAGCGAGTGAACAGTGCAGATCAGGAATAAAGAATAGTCCCTAAGCGAGACTCGAACTCACACCCCTTTAAATCTGGTCGCCTTCTTATGTACGATCGGGGGGAAATGAAGGTCACCTTTGATATATTGCCAACCAAGAAAGCTCTTGTAGTTCGATCAGTAGAGCATTTGCCGTTTCTCCGTCTGCAACTTAAATGTTACAGTTTTGCAGATGGAAATATCTTCTACCCACAATTCTAAACAATACACTATTACATCGAAATAAATTCAGCAATTTATTTTCAAGAAATATAATCTCATAGATAGTCAAATATATCCATTTTTCAAGGTCATTAACTAGTTCATGTATTCTAAGAGAAACGTTACCATGGGTGATTCCGTCACACTAATTAACCTTTATTTCCACTATACACACTTTAAGAGTTGTCAAATAATCAAAATGTTCTCCTCAATGTATATGGTACATTGTAATTTGTCCACTAGATTCCGAAAAAAATTGAATAATCTTGGCCCATGTTTTTAATGTGCGGTTACAGAATAAGCAAACCCTGTCCACAATCGTGACATAATCATAGTATACAAAAACATGTGACATCTGTAATCCCGTCACACTCACTAAGTGATGTCAACATTTTTTTTAATCTGAAATGGTGACTTGTCAAATCATATACAAATATATGTTCACACATTTATAATCTATTGACAACTACATTTCCGCACAAAAATCAATTATAAATATGTGCTGCCTTGGAAACGTCAGTTAAAGAATGAACACACCCCGTTTTATTATAATATGGAGGGTTGGTTCCTCTGAATTATAACACATGAAAAACTGCTGGGTTTTTCTTGAAGAAATGTGTAAAAAATGTTATTCCGTCACGCTGAAATTCATTAGTTATGAAATAAGACAGTGCTCATTTCATTTAATTCATATATTCGAGCTTAAATGAACATAATTAAACGATCAAAAGGCAACTCCTTTTGTCTCACCGTTGTCATCAGGAGAGGAAACATAAGCTGGACATCCTATAGTGACAGAATAACCAGCTGGTGTCTGTTCCCAACAACTAAAACCGTCCCAGTTGTGATCACATGAACTTCTGTCTAGATGTGTTTCATTCTGATGGATGACGTCCTTCTCTTTCTGTGAACTGCAACATTTCTCAGCGTTTCGAATGCAACTATTCCAAGAATCGCATTCAGATTCTGTCAACAGCATGCAACTCTCTTTCCCATGATCCACCTTTAATTTCGTGAAGAGGAAACGAAAACAGATGAAACGGATGAAATTCTTGAATGTTTCTATCGGGAGGTCGTCGCTCTTGTAGCGACATGTTTCTGGTTTGTCCGTAATTAATTCCAAGGCCGGAACCAATGAGATCTGCAGATAAAATAATCAAGGAATTAGTTGCTGGAATAGTGGACAGATCACACAGTTCGTTCTGATTATTAAGTAAAAATAAAAGACAGATCAAAATCATATATCGCCCTTCCGCTCGGTATGGCGAAGCGGTCCATGCTTGGGCATCACATGTTACAAGTATCACCACGCTTCTATGTCTCCGGTTAGACTTCGAAGATCTTAGACGTTAGCAATGTGTGTAAAATAGACTTAGAGACGACAACTTCTAATTCACCAATTTCTGGGGGAGGGAAATGGATTCATACCTTTACTAATTGTATTAGCATGAAATGAACGCAGATTGTCACAGTCGGATCTTTTTGATGTGCTGCTAAACGCTTGACCAACACCCAAAATACAGGAAATCTTTTCTCGACATTAACTTCAGTGAGTAACATATTACCATTGTGTTCCATTGTCTTTAATGATTTATTTCAGGTATACTTTCTTCATAATTCCATTCTCCCAGGTCTTTCTTAAATATTTCTCAGCAGAATATCTGCTAGGTCCGTTTTGCAGTCTCCTAAGTAATGGGAATGTTTTCATCCTTCCTTTCCTCGAAGTGGGAGGTGGTCAGACGAAATGGTTTCCTTCTTTGACTGAAGAAGAAACCACATCCATTGTTCAAACTCTCATTCTCTCTCAAACGAACATTGTGAATAGAAAAAGAACTCTCAACTACAATTACACAAAGCTGAGATGTGTTTCTGACATCTTTACCACTAAAAGGAAGATGACTGACCGTTACACGAACCTTTTAATTTATTCCATTAGCAATGGCCGCGCTAAACCTGTGTGTATCTGTAGGTGCTTTGTTTGTGTGCATATGTGTGTGTATATATAT
>VCCN01002784.1:1642333-1653417 GCA_006491835.1 Architeuthis dux | reverse complement strand
CCCAAGACTGATGAGGGTTCTGTCTATCGCCCAATGCGTTTTACTTTCTTAATATGGGCTTACAATTAAACCATTACGAGTAAAACATATATCATACCAAGAAAATATCCAAAATTGCCAAAAATCGATAATACATAATACAAATTCTAGACATAAGCTACAAAGTATTTTGCGGTACTCAAAGAATATGAGATGCATCGTAAATTTGAAGAAAGCCGGAGAGCGTAAAGCCGGAACAACAGAGATGGGGAGTAGTGGTGTAATGTAATTACTAACTTATTCTGTTACTTTTAAAAATGTAATACTAATACTAACGTTATTTTGTCATTTTCAAATGTAATACTAATGTAATAACGTTTTTTTTCTAATACGTTTCTGGCAAAGCAAACATCTGAGCACATACCGAATAACAATTCATAGCGGAAGAGTTTCACTTGTGAGCTCGTTCCTCTCTGGTTGCCTTTCTAATCTGACCTTAAGTTGTTTTTGTCCTACACATATCCAACGAGTAGGTATGCAACGTTGGCTTCAAATCCTCCGATATTTTATTAAGTTAGACCATCCATCTGGACAAGATATTGTGAAGATAGACATTTAACTGCAAATAGACGAAATTGTTAGCCTGTGGTAGTTACATAGATGGAGCTACATGAAGCAACGAGAAGCAAATATAATGTAAGGGATAGTATTATTCATTAATTAGGGCAATTGCCACTTGTAATAAATGATATATTTGCTTTGCTCGTTTTTTTCAAGTTGCTTCCCTTTGCTTCCTGTAACAAGAGGAAAGCGGAATATAGTTTTAAAACGCTTTTAAACAGATGAACAACATAATTCAGGGTTAGGGTTAGAGCACTTGTTACTGGTAATACATGGTATCATTGGTTAGCTTCCCGTTGCTTCGGTTGCTTCTCATATTTTACCAAGACTCCTGTTTACCATAAAGTTGGAGTCAAGTAATTCCACATATTGAAATCTGGCTGTGGCATGAGAATGTTCCTTTTTCCTTTTCATTGTTATTATCTTTTTTCTTGAATTGAATGAAGCAAGTTTTGAATTGTTCTTAAGGGAATGTGTTGCGCCTCTTTCATAATCTACAACGAATACGCTTAGCATTTCAAGTATTCTGGCTCCTATGATGCACTAACATCAAATTGGTAGGTTGCAATGATTTATTATTCCACTCAAACTAGTCATGTGTGTGGATTTATACATAGTCTATATACTAAACTATATACTAATCAGCCAAAACGTCGAAGAGTTGTGACGTCTCATCGTACCATTGGAAAACGAACTTGAAGGCCGAAAGAATGGGATCGCCCCTCAACAACGAGCCCCCTCAACAATATACGGATATGACATCACAACCACCTACATCATTGGAACGATGGTCAACCAACTGCTGCTACTAATAGTATATTGTTTAGTATATAAACCATACAGTTTAATTTTAATTCCAGAATGACTTATTTAAGTATACTCCTAATTAAAGCTTTCTTTCAGCCAACCAAAGTGTTTGTATTTACAGATCGACTTTACTAGCGATGTCCAAATCCAGGAAAGCATGGTACCACACGCCTTGATACCACATGTGATCAGAAGTAACACTATGTTCTAATACTGGCTACTGCACGCCGGTGCTCTGTACGGCACCCACTCAGTGCTTCACTTAGCGAGATAGTATCTCAGCTTCCTAATTCACTCCAATATTAGGTAACACTGTTTGTCTTGACCCACGGCTCATATTCCCGTCGCCAGGCAATTACACGTCCTTGGAGTGGACTGCGACATGTTGATGTCCAATCGGTGATTACTGTCTTAGGCTTCAGTCCCCCTCTTCACTGGTGTCCAATCGAGCCACCTTCACTGCTTTCCGATCCGGCTACCTCCACGTGGGATGCTGCATGAGGGGAACGTACTCGGCATGCCACTTGACGATCAACGGGTTGAACAGGAACTATATCTATTCTAAGTATATGCTCCCTCTGATTTAATAATGTTATCGGTATATATTCGAGGAGAGGAATATGTATAGTTATGCTTAAACAGCCCCTACAAATGAATGTTATCAACTGAAACATCAGTTAAACATCATCAAGGGGTAGTAACTTCCTATTACAGCAAAAACTCGTAATTGAAATAACATAAATATCACTGCTCACCAACAGCAATCATGTGTTGTGCTGTACTTCACGTCTAGTTTTCATAGTAATTTTGATTGTCTGTATTGAAAAGTTCTGACTGATACAAATCTTGTTTTCGTTTAACCTTCAACTGTATTGCCTCATATAAAGTAGAACTGATAAAAGTAAGTGTTCATAGCAAATAAAGTATACATGATAGAGTGCAAAAGGACTCGAACATGGTGATCTGCGTCGGGAATTGGTATATACCAAAAATAGTACTCCGACCTTGATGAGAAAATAAAGTTCAATTCTGTTGACCAGTTTAATCATTCTGATCAAGTATATTTATTAACGTCGTAAATCCTGTGCAAGTGTTTTTTTCGTAAAGGTTGATGAAAATACAAAGTCTTCATTGAATCATTAAAACCGTTTTATTTTCATACAAATCAACTAATATGTACAACATAATATACAATAAATGTAACGTATACATACATGTGTTAACATATCTTTTATAATTGAAACGACTATGGAATATATTAAAACATGAGGCCAGCTCACATGCAATACATACGTGTCCACTCTTTCGACGTTTTGCATTTTGAAAACATACTTTACACTGGCTAGAAGTGTCAGACGAGTTATCTCGTCCATGGCACTAGACCGATGACTTGCTAAGACGAGCTATCTCGTCTGTGACAGCGAACGGGTTGACAATAATATGAAAGAGTGTTTTTTGTGTTTGTCTTATATATTTCTTTACATTGCTACATTATTATAATATATAACCTTCCATACGTGCAGGTACTGTATTACCTACGTAAGTCCGGACTGACCTGTTTACCTGAGGGGCGACGTGACCATCGGAAAAACAGCTGCCCAACAATCCAGTCGGACGTGTCCCGGGGTCCTACCATCAACAAATCCTCGGTCCACTACAAGGTGAAGCCGAAGGAGAGTTGCAGTCTTCTCCTGACGTCGTCAAAGAGTGACCAGGTCTCGTCAGAGAAAAAAGGCAGCACAGCGAGCACGTCCGTATGACAATCAGTACCCGAGGGCACACACCGCAGTACCCTCACCCCGCTTATGGGAGATAGTTAGAAAACTGTCTGAAAAGGAAACAAAAAGGGGAGAAAAACGAAGGCGGATTTCGTTAGTCCCCAAAAAAGCGAACGTCCATAATTTTAAGTACGGAAGCACGAACAAAACAAAACACGTTGTATTTTTTTCTCGCTCGAAAAGGCACAAAATACTGTTTTTTTTCTCCATTTTCCACGAAAAGGGGAAAAACAAGGAAAGTCCTGGCCCTAACCCTAACCCTTACTCCTAATCCTGAGGGAACTGACTAAATAAACTTAACATATCAATCCACACTGCTTATAGACATTTCGGACCGGTGGCGACTAACGAAGAAGCCACAAAATGCTATGTCCTATATTGATAGTGTTTTCTTTTTCAAACGTTTGACAGCATTAGCCTCTTCTTTGGACAGAGCTGCAGAAATATGACAACTTGGCTGATTTGGAACTCACATAAAATGATGGACAAGATTGGCAGTTCGGAGGAAAGGTTGAATTGGTTTGATTCCCCAAGATCAAATTGTTGTTAAAATGTGATCCCAAACTAACGCTACGAATTGAGTTTCTAGTCAGTGAGAGAAAGAAAGTGAAACTTGACGTTATTTCTCATTTAGGCTTCGGTACTTTAGAATTATGGACGTTAGCTTTTGGTGGGGGACACACGAACACATCCTGAATGTTGTCTACTAAAGAAGAAAAAACAACAAAAAAAATGTCAAAGAAGATCAAATTTAAAAGATATAACTATGACAATAACCAAAAAGGGCATTATCAAGTCCCTGTGTGGTTGAAACCGGGGGAAAAATCAAAATATTATCAGGGTTCGGTATTTGCAAGAGAAATACATTTACATAAAACGCATTTATGGGTTTTCTTTTAAATGTTCAGACTAATATCCCCATCGTTTCTTTTTTGTTGTTTGTCATCATTTGTTAAATCATGTTATGATGACTGTCCTATGTATGATACCACGTATAGAAGGTGCGATTGGCCGAGTGGTTGATCACGGATAGTGGGATCGGCGAGCCGAGTTCAAACTCTGGCTGAAACACTTTGCGTTTACTTCGCAATAATGCCCTTGAGAAATGCATGTATCCATAACTCCCTGCCCCTGGCCAACATATCATTGGCCAACGTAGCAGGCTGAGTCCCGTCACTCCCCATGTCTTACTTCTTACTTGGGAAAGATCGATGTCCAACAACGGACCTCAAAAGGGAGATAGCACGTATTAAAATAGCAATCGAACCCTCCCAATGTATATACCGATTTCATTTTCATATGTTTATTCTAGGCCATATATACCTCAATTACAAGTATAATTACAATACAAGTTACGTACGGTCAAAGCCATACATTGTGATATCTTCTTTAAGCAAACACCAGCCAGGGAATAGCATATACATTCAGGTTAAGAACCGGGCATAGCAAAGTAAATCTACCAAACTGTAATACATTCCAGTAAGTTATTTTGGTGGTCGATGACTTTGGAATCATAGTGGATATACACGTATACGTCGACTTGCATCCGGGCATGCTCGGATAGTATGGTCGGAACTCGATCTGTGCGTTAGTCGACTATTATGAGGTTTAGAAAGTGACGTGCAGTGAGGCGAATACGATAGTTGGAGATGCTTTAAGCTTTTCACTCACAAATATAATCCATTACGTTTCTTTCACTAAGTCATTGGCAAGGTGTCTGCTCTTTTAACTTCTCCTTTTCGATCTTCCCTGTCTTGAGAACTTGAAACAAATATGTAGTAAACACTGCGTTCTCTTTGGCAAGCTAACAATAACATGATGATTGTTTCGTCATTTGAATTGAGTTATAGAACTGCGCTGTCTGAAATTCACGTTAAGCTCTTAAGTATCTGCGATTGGATGTTAGTGGTGTTAACGTCAGTTGGCGTATGAGCGTACTACAATTAATATGGGAGTACGATCTTGACACAGCTAATTGATCAGGGAGTCCATGAACCACGGCATAACTCTTTAACCAAGTCTGAATGAAATCTCATAAATGCAAAAGAATCCGCAATGGACGAATCCACAATGAACAAATTCACAATGGACAAGGTTTAACTATCATATTGTGAAGTTGCACTAAAAGAAAAAAAAATACATTATTTGAAATATGTTTGATGTGGAGAAGACATTCAACTGATGACTGCCACGGGAAATATGAAACAAACAAAATGGATTCTGCAAGTTGATGACGATAGTATGACACTTACAACATTATCTGTAATCATGATATATACCGTCGTATTTGTTGTTTACGATTTATTTTCTTTTTAATGTTATAGGATACAAAGACCTGTGTTTTTTCATACATACCATTATATCTTCGAAGAGTGATGAGACTGAAACATTGGCTAAACATCAAATGCGGTGGGCAAGCTGTATCGGCTATTTCCCTTCCCTTGGACAACATCGATGCGTGGAGCAGAGCGACTTGATGCGTGGACAACCGCCTGTCTTCCATATAATCTTGACTAGGCTAGCGCCCTGGAGAGACTGCCGGCGGAACTTCCCGGGTGCTGATCCATGATCTCACGAATCTGACGCCTGCCACCGAGAATATACGTATATATGTATGAAGTTTGTGAAATCTATCTGATCTGAGTTAATCAACAGTTTGTAATTGAGTAGTACTTGTTGACTGTATAAATTGTTCAGAAACAAAAGATTTTCGTTGTTTTCAAAAATAGTGTATGCCTGTCTGATGATATATCTTGTTTTCATCCAGTTTTTGTCGTTAATCTTTGTAATAAAATGTTATTGTTTTTCTTAATTATTTTCTTCTTTTCATCACCATTGTCGAATGAACTGTCCGCAGGATTTTCGCTTTCCAGTTTTCTCGGTGCTCCTTCATATTTGGTCTTTATATTCTGTTATTGTTTCCCTAGCTGCCATACCTTGGCTTGAGTTAGAATGCAACACTTTAAACAATTATTCCACTAGGGATGTGGCATCACACATCATTTCCCTTCTAAAAGTAGTTTGTTTTAGTCTAGTAAAATCCACGATAGACAAAAGTTGCATTTATTGGTGATGCATGTATATTTGTTAGTATTTATGTTTTATGGGGATTCAAGACAATGTGTAGATAACGATGAATGCAGTGAGATCGATGATCGTCTTGGAACAGTTGATGGGATATTTCGCCGAAATGACATCACACATACATATCCCGATTATGTGGTTACATTCTAACAGCTGGGAAAGCTGTGAATCGAGTTTTATATGTGCTCTCTCCTATCGACGAATAACTTGACAAAATATGTCTCGTCACTGGCATGCCACGACAGTTGACGGAGAACGAGTGGATACATGTAAAGTAGAGCAAACCACGCTCGGATAGACATATGTTCTGCCCGTGTTGTCACACGTTAGCTAATCGAATATAAATTGCCTGCCAATATGTTCTCCTAGGTATGTTCATCCTTCAACACTCACAACTGTCTGAGTTTAAAGTTTCCAAAAGTATAATTATATATGTTTTCCTGTATTTAGAAGAGAAATCTAATAGCCACGTGCTCTATTCTTAAATTATGATTGTTCATCCCAGAGCTTGTATGGGTCTCGCTATTCTACATTCTATGTGTGACTTTCTCGGGTAACTGTGTACATGGTTACATTAATTTACAGCATTCATTCTTTTTAATTTTTAAAATGGCAAATGTACGACAGTGACCGATAAGAAAATAGCTTACATTGAACATGTCAAGACCGAGGCTTCCAATTAATTCGACTCGTATCAGTAGAAAACGAAAAAGATCAAGAATTTCCCAAAATGACTTTAATAAATGCTGTCAAAATATATTTAGGAAAGATAATTTTATGGACTGATACATACGTTAGGAAGACATTTTGAGAAGTCTTCCTTGTATATAATTGTAGTCATCAAATGTTAGTTTTTGAAACTGTATTAGCTTATAATTTCCCCGATTAATGACAGACGATCTGTTGGCTTTGATTCCGATTATCCTATGTGTTTTTCCTCCAATCGACCGGGGTCGGCAAAACCAATTTCCTTAGATTGTTTATAATGTGTTAAGTGTCATTTAACCACGACTGGCAAATGTTCTGTGGATTAACTGCTTATAATACCAGACATCAAATCAGTTGATATAGACCTACGATGCTGGGAAGATAACTGTAAAATAATTCCATGATACGCCCAAACATTTGATCAATTTTCTCTCGGTTAATTGAGAACGTTCGGAGATAGTATACGGACAAGCATGGGTGAATACAAAAATGTATTTAAAGCATGTTATTTCCCAAACCTTTGGTGACCTTTTCGCTACGAATAATCTTCATAAGCACAACAGAACCGTGATTTCTTCACATTTACCTGAACGCACTGATGATGTAATAATATTCTTCTTCTACCCAAAAGAATAAACGAGTGGAAATGCTATTTTAAAATGTATTATCTCTTCCTGTCTATCTTCTCCTAAAGGACTTCACACTCAGATAAAACCCGAATATCTCGTGTGCCTGATCGAAATTGATTCTTCAGCGAAGATATCAAATCAGAGATAAGAAAATGGAAAATAACAATATTAACTTGTTTTGATCTAGAGCCTATCATTTTCCCCGATTTTCTTTAATAACAATGTTGACGCCCTGAGTATGATGCGATAAAAAAGCAACTAAAAATCAAGATGAAGGTAACTCGTAGTCAAAATCAATAATAATGATTTATAATAATGGCATTAAAATAAATAATAAAAATATTTTTTTTACTGATACTGATACTACCAGTTAAAAAAGGCATGGCGCTGAGAAATCAGGATACGGGGTAGGTTTAAAGGTTTGATCTGAACTTCTGCTAACCAACTTTTTCCTCGTAGCTCAATTGGCATGAGCAGCAGGGACATATATGGTCGTGAGTTCGAGTCTCACATGAATCTCTTTCTTTATTTCAAATCTGTGCTGTTTACTCACTGACGTAGACTGACGGCCATAGTAGGTTGATATCAAAACCAACTGAAAATTAAGATGAAGGGAAATATTAATACAAAGTAATAATACTGGTGTACAAAATCGATATCTTCCAGCCGGGGTATTTGGTTGTGTGCTGTTATATACCGATTTCTGGTACAAAATGGCAAATAAGTTGCGCCCGTAAGAAATATTTTATAAGAGCGCTCGACTTTTGCATACTGGGTGAATGGTGTATTACCTACGTGCATGCGTTTCTGCAACTCGTTTGACCTACAATATTTCCTGGCTCCACAACTCATCCTTATTTCATCCAGCTACGTTTGGGATAAAATATATCATAGACCTCTCTCTGTAAGAACGTGTGAATCTATAAGTAATACGAAAGAAAGCAAAACTTCCTTGAATCGTGGGAATGCACTACTTGGTGTTAGGTATACAACATAGGTATTTTCTAGGAGTCGCTTCCGGTTGAAGTGGTTGCCGTTACTCCGTGTGCCGATGTAATGGATGTTTCAAGAAGGTGCACCTGTATTTGAATTTTAACTATTTTTAATATTTTAAAGACACACATGACAAAAAAGAAAATGCTAATACATGTTAACTGTACAATAGATGTTGAGGGTGATTTCCTTGAACCTGGATGTGGGTTCAGGCCCGTTTCATTACATTGGAAACCTATAGAGCTGACGGGACACACATGAATGGATGCTCGAATGAGGCTAGCGCGTAATGTAATCATTTAAACTGCTAGATAATGTTGTTTACTAGCACAGCGTTGTCAGGTGACTAATATTGTAGCATGCATTTTAGGTTAGTGCACATTTTACAGTCTTATCCTTGGGGTTGCTTTTTTTACGGAACACCCTGTACGCGTTGTCCCTGTCATTCATCTCGTATGTAAACTGTTCCAATGGTGCTGAAACATATTGGAAACAGGATGGGGGCTAGGACACATCCTTGCTTGACAACATTTGTGATCGGGGGAAGCTTGGAGGAGTCACTGCTGCATCTGACTTTCCCAAGCTATGCCTCGTGATAGTTTGCATAGTATGTGTGCTGTGTGTTGGTGTGCGCTCAGGGGCGCTTCAGTTTGAACATGTTGGCGTTGATTCGCGTGGGGATGTACACATTGCCCTGTCATCCATCTCTTGTGCAGCCTGTTTGAACATCGTGCTAAATAATATTGAAAACAATGTGGTTGCCAACACACATCGTTATTTGACGTCGTTCTTGATTGGGACATATTAGAATGAGTCGCTACTGCATGCAACAGTATAGGTACGTTACATGAATACTTGTGTTACAGAAATAATAAAACCTAACCGTGAAATATATCTCATTTAGAAGAATATGTTTATTTCCTCTCTCAGGAAAAGTAAGTACGTGTGTATGGAATACTGTTTCTCGGCTGATATATGATTTTTTACATAAATATTCTGTGCAGAGGTTTTTACTGCAAGCGTGAAGAGAAAGCCGTTTATTATAATCATGGATCATGTTATAAAACCGTTATTCTTATCAGAATCCGTCGGTCCCAAACACTTTATTTCAAATGAATGAACATTCATATTAATTTGTCATGATGCAAAGTGGTTTATACCGATGATTTTAATAGCATAACAATGGCTGAATACCGACGGGTGCAAAGATATAGCAATAAATGTAAATGGTTCAACATCTTATATTTCTTAGGCTTCCGCACTTGAAAATCATGTACGTTAGCGTTTAGTAGGGATTAACGAGGAAGACCCCGAACAACCCTCGATGTGAGAGCACACTGATTGAGAAGTAATGATCGAAACAAGAAAAGTAGGATACTACTCCGTATAATATATGGAAGTATACTCTGGTGCACAACGGATATTTAGAAAGTAATATCAGTTCTCTAACGCTACAGTCGGTATCTCCTACATTCAAATAAGAAGTACAAACCCTAATTCAAAAATATCCATACATGCGTGTGTGTTTTGTATTTTCTTTCGTTTAGGAATATAGGCTAAGAAAATATTATGCACTGATACAAACAATGTAGCGGTTGCTCAACTTAATGCATGTGTGTCGCAAGATTAAGAGATACGTCCAGGGCATATCTGTGCTCCAAAGGAAGAATATCAACGATTCAATGCTGGTCCGTCTGAGAACGTACGGCGACTCTATTATAAATAAAGTGATAGATTTAATCGCAGACGCTTAGATAAACACGTTCATTCACGCATATCGAACGATGCCAAGAAGTCAACTGTGCTATTATTTTCTCTGTGTATGTATCTGTTCTCAGGATGTTTTTTTAAATAATATACAAACTCAGATACGTAAACGGGGGATATGTTTAGAACTGTACAAGCAGATAGAAATGATATTGATGAATACGCACATTCAACTATGGGTTATCAGGTGAACACCATATCAGTTTAAGAGGCGTATGAAAGCAATTCAATCTGATATTAATTCAATATTATCTGTAACCCCATAACCACCCAGTTCAATATAATCACAGATATAGACCTGTATGTTTGTTGTAACAAGAAGGTAACAAAATAAGAGTCATATTCACATGGGATCTGATATTTATCAATAACTGGCACCATTATATATTCATACTAAAGTGATCAATAGAAATGCTATGGTGCCTTCTGGTACTTTACGAATCAAAATGATAGTTTAATAAAAACAATTGTTCATATTAGTTATCATTCATCAGAATAAAAATAAATAAGAGTTATATCGACCGGTTGACCGGTTTCTCTCAATCACTGGTATCAAAATAAATATACAGACAGGGTGCATAACAATTTCCTGGTCTATTTTAGTAAAAGGAAAGGTAGTAGTAGTATCTTCTGCGTTCCTATATTTGTATAGTTTTATAAAGGGATTTATAACAATCAATTGTTGTTAGTGTATTATATGTTAGGTGTATATTTCTGA
>VCCN01002784.1:1567050-1577549 GCA_006491835.1 Architeuthis dux | reverse complement strand
TAGACCTTAATTATGATCCGAAGAGAGCTAAATACAAAGGTATAGCGGATATTTGTGGGAATCAAACTTAATGATTCATTATAGGCGGTACTGCTGGTTTGACATATATATGTACATAACTTATTTCAACGTATTTCATCACACTGTATGTAAATAATTATATTTAAATGTAGAGTTACAAACAGGAACGTTATGCGGGAAGAACCGACGTTTTGCTATCAACCTAAAAAAGTGCTGGTTTTGCATTAAATAATAGGAAAACACGATTAGAAATAAAGTGATGTGAAAGAGGCTAAATGCCATTCGTCATTGGAAAGGCTTTGAGCTGCAGTTGGTCAACGATCTGAACAATATTAAATGATAAAGTGACAATAATGGAGCATGTGAAAAGCCAGATCCCGATAAAATATACTACTACTACTACTAATATTACTACTACTACTACTACTACTACTACTACTACTACTACTACTACTACTACTACTACTAGTACTACTAAGCAATGCCGTGGTTTATTGAAATAGAAAGGCTATTGATAATGTGGTTAAACGATCAACATCAGCGTAACATGCCTATTTGCCTTACTTTAGTGCAAGAACAGGCCTGAAGCCGTTTCAATGGTTCAAGAGCTGCACAAGTGAAGGGGAGTGTGATGAATAATCTATTGCGTCTAGTATACATACTACTACTAGCTGGATACCCGTTTACTCCGGGTTAAATATTTAAGGAGGTAAAAGATAATTGTAAAAAACAGTGTCTCTTCACTTTTGACCAGGCATACCGACAGACAAACAGACGATGTGACACTTTCATTTACCTACACATTCGACTTAAAGACGTTAATCATTAGAATTCATATTGCCACACCACGAGCTAGAAATGTTTATACTAAATGCCTAATCTAGGCTGCCTGTCGTATCGCAGAAAAGTATGCAGTGCTATTAGCTAGAACGTACTAGGACCGTTGTGGAAATGGCCGTCGTGATCTGATCTGCCTCTGATGAGACGCATTCAATCATGATGCCTTAGAAGAGATCAGAGATAAAATGTCAACGGTTGGTAATTGATCACCGTTGGGGACACTAGTCAGTGGTATGGACATACTCTATTGACAGTGTTATAATCAAATGGTCATTCGCTAGAATCAGTCGAAAGGACGGTGGTTGACCTCACGATTCAAATCCTGCAAAGTAATTTAAATAACGTATATTGTCACGAAAACAATCTGTAGTAAAAAGCAGCGCCATCAGTAGGTGAATCAGAACAACTTCAGCAAATGTTCTTCACCGTAGCGTGTTCATACGAGTCAATGAAGAAAGCGGGATAGATCTCGGGTGGAAATCATACGTGTGTCTGTAATCTACAGGCACAAGAGGCGTTTAATGATTATGAACGGATACTGGGAACGCACTTTATAGAACACGCTTGGTGTGGTCATTATGCAACGCCGATCTCAATAAATACAGTTAAGCCTTACATGTGTTTAGTGCTCAAGATTCGTTAAATTGCTTAATGTAGTTATTTTCCGTCTACCATATATTTCCTGCACTAAATCTCATACCTGTGTTGGCGTGGTTTGCGTAGTGACGTAGTGGCGTGGTGTTGTTGTTTGCGTAGTGGCATGGTGGCGGAGTGGCGTGGTGTCGTAATGGCGGGGTGGTGTGGTGGCGTTTTGTCGTAATGGCGTGGTGGTGTGGTTTGCGTTTTGGCGTGGTGGCGTGGTGGCGTGGTGCCGTAGTGGCGTGGTGGCCTAGCGTTTACCGGCACGGAAATCGGAATCGGCGAACCGAGTTCGAGTTTCGACCGAGCCTGCTTACGTTCACTTCTACCCACCAGCGATGGGTAGATAGCCGGGTAGTTGGGCTATGTAGCCCTGTAAGACATCTAAGAGATGACAAAGACAATTACAAGTTCAACATATTGAGAAACCTGTACCATTATACTAAGAACCCAAATGACCCCACAGCCAAATGTTCAATATTCGCCGGATACGTTGACCCTCCAACGTGAGGCAGTAGTGTGTACCTCAGAGTGACAATTACATCGGGTATAAACGGACTAATATGATCCATCAGGGAAAATACACCATACTTCTGAATTGGGTATTAACGGTGTGTTCGTTGTTTACACATTTCATTCGTAATTTCCCGTTGAGTGAAACGCATATGCATTAAATGGTGGTGGCTGTCATTTTCTTAATTGTGTACAGCACATGGGGGTGGTTGTAATATCCTGATGTGTCTCTATCGTTGACGATCTGATAGAATCCACTTATTATCTATCTAGCTAGCTAGCGTATACATATATGTGTGCAAGTTCATGGACAGGGAAATGGTACGAATCCACGCATTATTACTTGGGGAAATAAGATAAATAATGGATGGCTTATTTATTAGCCTAGTTCTATCGGTGATTGTTTCCTCTTTTCTTTACAGACGGCAGAGATAAATACGTAATAATCTCAATCATCTAACAGGCCTGTAGATAGTTGAAACATTAACTCTACTCACGACAAAAATAAAGATCCGCCCGGTGCTAGTCGAATTTACAACGGTAGGCGATACCAGATACATGCAGACACACTCGCGCGCGGTCGCACATACACAGAACGTGTATCAGGAAATCCTACGTGTTGGTTAAATGTAAATGTTTACATTACTTCCTAAAAGTTCTAACTCTGATGAAAACATTTCCTAAAAGCCTATTTAAATCCGGTTTTCAATATTCTCACATTGGTAATTTATCGTTGGTCGGGTGGAGGGATACGGTAGATACATGAATAGTATTCACAAAACTTAGCATAGTCTGTCTCAAAGCTACATAAATGGATTACTCAGCGAAAATGTCATTCACTACACAAACACATTATAATTATACAAAAGGTTGATAGATGCCTTCCTCCATATATTCATAGATATAGAAACGTGTACAACATTAAGTTTGCATGTTTAGGAAAAGACACAGAGCAGACATATGTTGGTCTGGTCGTAATGCATTATTTTGTATAAACTGAGACCAAATGATTCCTTGTTATGTAAGGAGCAAAACATTACGAACTTATGTTCTACTTCTTGCATAACAAGCAATTATTTTGATCTCAGTTTATATAAATTGTACCAGTCCAAGCCACTGATACACACAGAACAAAATCAAATTAATGTTGTAATTGAAGAGGCTTGGACAATCACATGCTCTACTTAGATTGAAAAGAAATCCTAAACGACTCAAAACACCAGCATTTTATTTGTATTCTCAGGAGGAATGCTTCCTTCATTCCTTCGAGATATGATTCCGGTATTGGGAGTAAACAGCTGTGAAGTGTTAATTACTACGTTCTAACTTGACAGCTGCCCTACCGTCCACTTTAATGTGTTGGTCTCCGGTAGCGGATAACTTCCGGATGAGAGTCGTCTCATACCAGAAGACCTAATCGTCAAGTTCCGAATGGACACTGACATTAATGTCCTTTTTTCATCCGTTTTTCGGCTACTAGACACTAAAAATAGTAAATATCCAACCGGCCATGTTTACCCGTTGATTTGCTAACAGTGCGATCAGGGGTGGACATCTAACGCACTGTAGTATCAGACAGTATTTAATTGGAGTGTAATGAACAACAAAGCCACATTTAATAGAATACACTTTCCTTATTTCCATACTTCATAATACGAACCTAGAGTATTGTCTCCATTTAGCTATACGATGAAACAGCAGCAGCAGTAGTAATAGTAGTAGTAGTATTAGTAGTAGTAATACAGAGCACTCAGCCGTTCTCCTTTAGCCATATTTATGTTTCACATAGTTCCGTCTCGCGTACGCCTACCTTGCTTCTATCCCCCTCCCCTGCCAATTCAATTCCTCCCCATTTTACTCGCTCGCATCTTTTTCTTTCCTCGACGTAACAGAAACCTAACGAACACACGTAAACACACGCATAACGTATTTAGCATCTATTGTGTATCCGTGTGTTCGCATTACCCCTTCCTAACTCATCTCTGTTATGTCACAAAGAAAATGACACGTCTCAAATCATGACAACGATTCTTTAAATTAAATTATGGGATTCGCTACAGATTGACTGACCGTGTCATTGCCACAAGCAATTCATCAGGCAAATGGTTTAAAATCAAAAGACCAAATCATTTTTATAAAAATATTTATTTGCACGCGACACTACCATACTCATCTCCTCCCCACTTTTATTCGTATTATTCATGTTTCTCTCATAATATGTATTAGCATCTGGTTTTTACAGGAAGTATGTGTAGTATAACAACGGTTGTACTTCTTCACACCGAGAGAGAGAAAGGGATGGTGATGATGATGATGATGATGATGATGAAGAAGAAGAAGAAGAAGAAGAAGAAGAAGAAGAAGAAGAAGAAGAAGAAGAAGAAGAAGAAGAAGACGTCTCTTTCCGGGTCTGTTGACGGCAGCTGGACTTTTGATGGATGGAAATTAATTTTGGAGAAAAGGCTCTCCCACGTGGGTGGAGAGAAAAGACGACAAGATTCAGGTTCTTCAATTGGCAATATGTGGTGTTATTGCTGTCGATATAAGAGTCTCTTCTGGGCCAGTTTGCGGATTACTTCGAGATATGGAATTATGTTTCATTTAGTTTTCTAAATAAGTTGGTCACTTTTCTAAATCACTACTAAGAAAATTAAGGGTTGTTCCTCCTTCTTCCACCCATCCGGGTGAAAGAGCCAACCACTTCGCCTATGATCTGCCGCTGATGGATTCAAATCTCAAACTCTGACTGCTTCTAACCGGCGCTCTTCTCCCTCACCCATGACGGGCAGGGAGCCTTTGTGTGCGACTTGTGGCTAACCGCTTCAGGTATCAACCCTTTTTTATTTTCAAATCTAGGCCCCTTTTAACGGCCCCCGGTAATATGATCTCTGTCCAGTTTGTCACGTACGAACACAGAGTGCACTTCCGTTACATATGTAGGTCAAATGTCTGCGTGAGATATATTTAGGTCTATACATGAAAGGTTATGTAGTATCTTATATCTGAATTTAAGACATGGGTTAAGCGTATGTTATATATTGGTCAGTATGGTGTTGATTTATATTGAAATTCTGAACGTGTGATACATACATACAGCCAGTCAGACCAACTAGAAAACTAAAAAACCTATGCTGACAGTGTTGGTGACAGTTTTGTTTGATGGTTCCTAATATTGACAGAGATGGGACTTATTCACAGTTGTCAGCAGAAAGTCTTGAGCAAGTAAGACACAACAAAACATTCCTTCCTTTATTTACCCAAATAAACAAATGCCCACATCTTTGATGATGCACACACACTTACACATGTAGTCTGGAATCTACTGCAAGAATCCTGTAAGATGCATTGTTTTTATAAAAAAACAACTTTTTTGCGGTAGGTTTTCTCAACAAAAACATATAAAGTAAAGCTTGTAGAATAGATTACATCGCTGTTATAAATAAGAAACGCACATACAGTATACTTAAATGTTTGCCATTTAATTCCAATCCTGGCCTTTTTTATATTTTTATCAATGTTGGGGGGGATGACACCGAGTGATTCTAATCTAAAAAGTCAACAAAACACTCCTTCGTTTCTTTAACCAAATAAACAAAGGAACACACGCAAATAACTGGATAAACATTAGTGTACACATATTTGCGAACGTACACTTAGAGTGTGGTTATATTACACACATACTAAGTAAATAAATGTAACTTTTTGAACAGCAAATATTTCTTTCAGCAACACCTTCGCTCATAGAAATTCCAAGACGTTAAGTTTTTTAAAACGAATTCACTTTGAAGCACTCCTTTAAGAGACTTTTTAAAATTAAGAATTCTCGGCTAAAACATCTAAACCTATTTAAAATGACGAGCATCGTTGGCAAGCGTATCTCGCATATCGGTTCGCTGGTGTAGTGAGTTCTATATGTCCCTCGTACCCTCATGCTGGGACTTTGCCCAAGACTAAGCTAAGCTTAGTTAATAAGAATATAAAAGGTGTATATTCTGGGTATGCCTCTATTTCACCACTCAAAACCAGTCTTTTATTTTGTAACAAATACAAAAGGAATGTGTAGATATTCGAACTTTCTTCGGACAATTATTGTTGTCCCATCTTTGATGCTAACAATTATACAGCCTTCTTCATGGGCAATAAGTAATATCCATGAAGAAAAATATTACGGATATTACATATTGCACCTGGAGAAGGCCGTAGACAGATTCGGCCGAACTGCTGTCTTTACCTTGAAGATGGGAAGAAGACATTGGGTTGTCTGATAAGTTGGAAGATCACTGACACACTCCGGGGTTTTTGCTTTGATTGGTCATTTGATTGGTCATTTGATTGACAGTGTGTGAGTGTGTGCATACCTATGCATGTATATGTACGTGTGTTCCTATGTATCTACATGTAAAACAATTTGATTCGTACATACTCCTCATCATCTCTCATGTATGTACATCTTTACGTTCCCCACAAAATCAAAATAAAGGACTATACGTAAATAATAGCTATTGTCACCTGCAATATGTGAAATAGACCTGGAGCCGACAAGCTCCCGAAGTGGCGTCAACCAATTAATGCTTATATCACCTGGCATTCCCCAGCGGTCACATATCATGGTATGGACCAGGCCCAGCGTTGTTTAATTTTGGTGATAGCACGAGAACCGGGGTATTGAAGTCATGTGTAAACGATATTAGCACGACTAAATAATAACAAAAAACAGGACATTCTAAGACCGACAATCATACCTTCCTGTGTCAAATTTTACATATCATATATGTCAAGACGTTTCATCGTTTGCCCAATTCCAGGAAAGATTACGACACTTTTAGGACCTTTCCGCACTGCTATTGTATTATTTAATTAATATCTGAATCCATGGACATTCCACAGGTGTTGACAATTAAAGTACAATATGCTTCTGTTCTTCTCTCACTCCTAATGTGTAGATTCTCCCTCTCTCCCGTATTCCTTCCAACCTGCCCGTCCATGTTTTTTAAAGATGTTATGCAAACATATATTAGATCCATATGCGCAATACTTCCCACCCGTTCAGTAAAACATCTAATTATATGTTATCCACAC
Source organism: Architeuthis dux (assembly GCA_006491835.1). Lineage (NCBI taxonomy): Eukaryota > Metazoa > Mollusca > Cephalopoda > Oegopsida > Architeuthidae > Architeuthis > Architeuthis dux. The sequence goes on along the minus strand of VCCN01002784.1, from coordinate 1,570,457 downwards.
TCTATTCCTACACTCTTATTAAATATATAACTTTCTTTTCTGCCCTGTATCCTCCTACCCTACCGATTACCTAAATTGCCCCTTGTGTTATTACAGAAATGGTAAAATTCGCACGCAGGAAGATATGAACGAGCAGATTAATAGCATAGAGGACATTTGCCGACGCTCAACAAACATATTTCACACCCATGAATAATTCTAGCGATACGATCCGAATGAATACGATGTGTGTTCGTTCCAATTAAACGGTCCGAGCGCAGCACTGCAAAACAAAGAATGCACATAAAGCTTCGGTTTAACGTAGACATTCTTTCTTAACGTTTCGAATAAAACAGAAAGGAATGCAATACTTTGCAGAACGTAACAGAACACTTTGGTTGATTAAATGAATATTGACACGTGTGCATACAATTTAAAGAAAAGAAAGTAACGAATGCTATGATTACTGAACGGAGTGTGCAAGAATGTAGATTATAACATATATATTCTCCCAGTAGGCGGGTATATAAATGTGCCACTTGCTAAATGTAGTTATCTATATACTTGTATATGGTTAAAGAAGGTGTCTTTAAACATTCATAGGTAGCCTAGATGTCATTATAAATACAAGAGAGATGATTATGAATGACTATGTCCTGTGTAAGCAGGTCATATCCTTTTAGAAGGTGTAACTAAATCGTTCAATCTCAATCGTGAGAAGTTGTACTAAAACGATTTAGTTACGCTTAGCTACAATAAAAGGATGGCTTGCCTACATTAAAAACCAGCATTCAAAACCGTGTCTCTTTACGAGGACGCTAACACCAACCTGTGGTATATTTAGGCAAACTTGACTTTCAGTCACACGGAAGACATAACTAGTTTCACAGCCAATATTAGCAGCAATGAGGTTTATAATCTCGCAGTACCTCACTGGTATAGCGCTAGGCTCACTAAATATCTGCTCATGATCCATTTTATAGACGGATGGTTTGCAAGGGCGTCTTCCAGACCATTGCTAGTGTCATGGGATTGATTATAACAAAGTGTCCCATTATCGTGAATATGTTCTAGGCACGAGTAAATGCCTACCTTTAAACCCATTTTCCAGAAAGAGGTTGGTTTATTCTTCTAGCCGTTTGCTCTAATAGAACATGTCAACGTCACTTATAGTTGGATGCATATAGCTCTCCAAGGTCCTCGAACTGTCCTTTGCTGTTGGATATTCAGTGATCCATAACCTGATCTGCCTATGAATACACTTACCAAGAACAGGTTGCATTCAGCGAAGTAAATAAGTTATTAATTCCATTAAACTGAAAATAGTTACGAAACATGAGGAAGTTTTGTCCAGGCATTATATTCAACAGTCATAGAAAATAATCCCATTAGCCATATACTTGGCTTCTGAGTATTGTGAGTGGAAATAATATTTTTTTAAAAGATATCCTTGTGTTTTCTCAATATTTCCACCAAGAATAGCAAATTCATTATCGAGCTATTACACACACCGGAACGCCAACCGATCAACATCTAGATGTACAAGATCCTCAGTCAGTAAAATAACTCGTGGTGAATGGTTTGATAAACATACGTAGTAACTTCTTCTCAGCTAGCTTCCGATTCATATTATACTAGTAAAATGACCGTGGATTTGCTAACGGTATGCCTAGGTGGGAATCTAAAATACTACAATATATGAATGGACTCATGAGGGTTGCCTGAAGGGATCATTCCCCTCACTTAACCAAGACGTCCACTCACATACAGTCGAACGTGAGTTCAATCCCACCTTATTTTACTTTCTCAGAGTTCTTCTATTATCACTGGCCGGGTTCAGCCGTTCCCCTTTGGCGAATCGTTATATTTCACACTTACCCTTTTGCGAACTCGTATCTTGCTTTTCACCCCATATCCCTGCGCTCTTCACAGTCATTGTGTTGCGATTCCATTTTCAGAACCTTCTTCCAACGTATTTATTTTAAAAATTCTGACAGATGAAAGTGTAATAGAGAGAGATGTTCAGACATGTTTCTTATCACAATATAGATTTCCTTTCCCATATCGGTCAAACGCTAAAGAAATGAAGGCTGAGTTGGTCAATGCATCGGTTGACACTGGCTTGTACCTAAACATCTTTTTTACTAACACTCTTGGATTTCTTTTGACACAAGCTACATTTCCTGTGAATCTCAACTAGATTTATTTTATCGACATTTCTATGGCGATCTGAAGACTGCCCAAGCCAGAAGTTCACTTACAGGACCATTTGCATACTATTCGATTCATATTCTGCTGGAAGAAATGACTAAACGATTGTCTCATATCCTAAACGTTTCAATGTTAATAACATGAAGCATGATTAACATACCAAAGAAATACTATTCTCATATCAATTAGATAGAAAGCACAATACATTACCTTTTTTATTTTGATATATTCCATAATGAATCCATATATGGAGGTGTATTTCAACTTGAGATAATGCGAACTAGAGATGTGACCTTACATAGTTGGAAGGTGAGGAAATTGAAAGACACAGGTTATATCAACTTGTTGGTCAGGTGATTATTTCGTGGCATACTTTGCGTATCAAAGAAGTTGTTGGGTAACTACCCCGGGTATAGTTTGGAATCACCCGGGAACATGAGTGGCCGTATGTTTAGGTCAGTGTACCTAGCACTGCTAAATTGGATTGATCTGGTTGGTATACTTATGGACAACTGTTTCAGTCAAAATCTTTGTTGAAGAAATAAGATTGTTTTCTGTTTTCTTACGGATTATACACCTGAAGAACGGATCGACCGAAATAGTGTGTCAAGAACATCAAGAAAATGGTGTTCTGTGGCGCAAGTGATTCGCTCTCCTCGACTCTTTTCATAGGATGTAAAGGCCAAGTGTGGCATGCTGCGCCATTCGGTTCAGTCGTTAGCATTTACAGTGATGGCGCACTTAAGCTGCCATTGATGCAGTCCGTATTGCATTTCTTGGGACGCCACGTGTTTCTGTGATACAGTCAATGACACTTAAACATATATAATCTGCTTTCTGGTGATGTGACCGTTAACACTACGTATACACGTATTGAATATAAGTATGCATGCTGAGGTTCTCCTTTTGAAGGTGATATATCAAGCCTCAGCAAATCTGCAAATAGTTCATTCTTTTTCCGTCTATATATGGATCTTAGGGAAGCGTTAATCAAGACAAACGCCATTAGCCATTTCCGCTGATCCGACATGTGTCACCTTCTTTGAGTTTGCCTTTGCAGATCCTCAAAGGAAGCAGCAGGAAGAACGAACAGATATTCACAATGCAAATGGCCATTTCGATATCCATGTATCTTAACAGTATCCCGTGAAAGGGAGGACATTAGTGATACATACGCATATATAATACACAATGTGTACCAACACATACATACACAC
>VCCN01002784.1:1312442-1324641 GCA_006491835.1 Architeuthis dux | reverse complement strand
CCCGGACATTTGCGTCCCGGTCATTTGCGTCCCTGAACATTTGCGCTCCGAGCTACAAACCCCCGTCTCTCTCGCACGCCATACTGAACATATTCGTATTTAGGGTTTCTGATCATATTACACATTTTTAAATATATATTCTTCTATTGTAGTAACGTTATATGAAATTATGTTGCGATTTGCCGATACATTCATACAGCTGTGTGTATTTTGTAGTTTCTGTTTAAAAGTAAACCTTTTTGAAGATATAGTCTTCGATTTTAGTAACTTTACATATGCTTCTGGTGATACTATTCCATTAATAAACTGTTTGGTGAGTTTATACTGTGATTTTCCGAGTCATGGGGTTTGCCGGAGGAAGCCGGGTAGAAATAACTAATATAATAATGGGGGCCTTTCTTAAGGTTCCTGATTGAAATCACACCTTTTTAAAAAAGATATTCTTCTATTTTAGTAACTTTGGGCTTTCGGGTGTTTATCGATATTCATGATGTGATTTGCCGAGAGAAGAAGTCCCATTAATTAAAGCGTTAAATGTGTCATTTTTAATTGTAAATGTAATTGTTTACACTGTACTATCGGCAAAACATTACCGAATTGAATGAAGTGAAGAGGATTTACCGAACTGTGCTATTTACAATGTAACTATAACTATTAGACGTTCCAGTGTTACAGTGGATTTGAAACAAACATATGTACCCGGGTTCAAAAACATTCTCAAGTCCAAATCTTCGGTAGAAATTCGCTTTATGACCGGGACGCAAATGACCGGGACGCAGTTGTCCGGGACGCAGATTGCATGCCACCGATGCGGAACAGTTTAGACGATATTAAATATCATCATATGATTTTAAGAAAACGTCATCGCTTCATCTTTCACTTTCAGTTTCGTATTTGAATGCTTAATACCGATATAATTGATTAAATAGAGAGCATCATATTCCCGGATATCTCAATTGGATGTGTACCTGTTAACAATTGAAAAAGGTTTCTTTAATACCCGAGAAGAACCGACCAAGGTATTCAATTAATTACTGCATTGTCTGGTTCATTTCCGCAATTCTCTCTTTCTTTCCAATATTAATGTTTACAGCGTTTATTCAAATCCAACTTCAAATTCGAAATGTGCTTCCCTGCTGTGGGGCGAGAGGGTTAGTTCTCCAAGCCATTGTTATTGAGTTTGTTTTTCACAGGATGAACACATCCTTGTACAAGATTCAGCTTGGTTTATTTCTTTTGTCTTCCTTTTCCCCCCTGTTCTCTTTATTTCCCCTATTAGTTTCCATGTTCTTCTTTATTCCTCCTTGTGCTGTTTGTTTACCCTTATTGGTTTCTGTTTCCTTTCTTTCTTTCTCTATTGTTCTTCTCCTCTTCTATCTCAAACACGTACGCTCCTCATCCCCCACCCCATCTCTATCACAGATGTACTTCCTTCTTTCTCTCGTTTTCTTCATTTTCTTCTTTCACTCCCACTCCCCTATCAGTGATTATTTCATATTATGTTTCCATGTTTTCTTTCTTCTCTCTTCAAAAGTAATCATTTTCCAACTCAATATCTAAAACTCTTATACTAAACGTTGGTTACCGATATGAAAGTATTATACTCTTAATGGGTTTCAGAGAAGGGAACAGCTTATAAGGGAGGCCCAGGTGGCCTAACGGTTAACAGCACGGAATATGGAATGGACGAACCGAGTTCAAACTCCGGCTGGGATAGTTTGTGTTCACTTTACTCTAATGTCATTGGGAATGACAAGGATCCATTTCTCCCCCTCTACCTATGGGTAAATAACAGGGAAGTGGGAGACGTTTAGCCTCGTAAGGCAGTCCATCCCGGGCTTCGGGTTAGAACTCTTGGAACACGGGAGCAACTTTGCTTACTGTTGCTTTGAAGTGATCGATTCTTTTTACATGTAGAGACATACGAAAACGCGTACACATATATGCATATGTACTCACATATACGCACAGTTCTGCCCATGCTGCATTGTAATTAACACACATGAGCAGTGAATTTGATGCACATTTGGTATTCCTTGTGGAATTGTGCCATAAGTAAGCTACACTTAGTAAATAACGATGTCATCGATTGTACTTTTAAACAGCTTGTTAAGTAACATGATTCTTTCGCTGTCAAATTAAGAGAACATCCCATATTTTAAACCTGAATTTGTTTGTTATGGAAAATATTCGTTTAAATTAAAAATAGTGAAATCAATTTGAATTAATGTGTGTCGTTACATGCGATGTTACCGCATTTTCTTTATGACAGCCATATAATCTCATCTACAGCTAGATTGATGTTTTTGCAGAGGAATATTATCGTTGACATGTACTAATTAAAGTGAATTTTTCGTAAACGAGTGCCTTAGTATGATTCAAGAGGCATTAAACATGATTTGAAAACTTGGAATGCTTAGCAGCAAAGATGTTGATGAAATAAATAGTTGCTGTTGAAAAGGTTACATCACGTTAGATATAATGTGTCTCCCCCTCTCTCTCTCTCTCTCTCTCTCTCTCTCTCTCTCTCTCTCTCTCTCTCTCCGGTTGAGGCGGCCCATATCCGGAAGTGGCCTACTATCAGAGACCAACACATTAAAAGGCAGCGTATCATAGCTGTCAAGTTTAAACGAGGTCATCAATACCTCAAGACTGTTTACTCACGATACCGGAATCATATGTCGAAGCAATGAAAGAAATAAGCCTTCCTCCAGCGAAGACAGAACGCAATCTTTTACTCTTATTCCCCATCCAAATATTGCAAGTATTTTATTAGCTTTTTCAGTCACAGCATGAACGTGCTGTTATTTGTACCTGAGGTTTCAACTGGTACAATAACGATGCGAGAAGGGCCACCTAAAATTATTTAAATTGCATAATATGCTGCTTTTTAAATAACAGATTATACGCACTAATGCCCTATGAATAGATCAATATATGTTTACGCTGTGACTTTTCTGAAATATAAAGAACTTTTGACGTAGGACTGAGCATGTGAAGCTTTATCAACAAAGATGATATGTGCTCAAGCAAGTTAGCATATGTACACACACACACATACACACACACACACACACACACATACACATGTACACATACACACACACTTACACACAGACAGTGCGGACCAGTCCTTTTGGTAATGGCTTGCATTATAAACTTGTTAATCAGCACCCACTGATAGTTTGCAGCATTTAAATATGTAATGAAATGCACTGGGGTCGTGTGTTCATGTGTTCGCTTGCTGAGGAAAGGAGGGAATACTGGCGTATGGGGTGATATTATTGACACTTGACCAAAACGCCATATCATGTTCTCTGTAAAAAAGAGAATGAGATCGACCAATCAGCTCCGCCGTGTATATTTTAGGACGTCAAATCGGGCGACAGTTAGTTAGTTGTGGACACAACAGTGAATGGGTCAACAATATGTGGTGAGGGAGAGAGTAGGAGGAAGAAACCAATGCGGCCTGATTTGAACTGCTACGATCACCCTACTGGTCACTTTTTCAGTAAAGCAACTAGGAAAATCTCAACGAAACAGAATACCATTATTGATCCGCGAACCGGCCCTGCATCGAAGCTATCAACGGAAATAAACCATGACATTAATGTGGGAGAGCCTGTCCCCCTGTATGGACCAACTGGCCTGTTTCCTTCCAAAGAAAATCTCACCCGTAAATGTAATACCGTTATATTACTACAAACACATTGATATACGTCTATATCCGCCATGGTTTGTGGCTTTGTGACGCTAATTTTGGTCACACTAAATATCTGTTCATATCTAAGTGTGTAGACCAGCTACAACTTTGACATGTGTCATACATAGCCCCAACATATATCTGAAGACGATTGCTTGACATAGAATGTAGATTATATACTCTTTTAAAGATCCCTGTACATGAAGTGGAGGATCAATAACATGGGGGTCGGTTTTCGATTGATGTGAAATAATATACTGATCCCCCATGGTTAATACATCCATATATATTGCTTCAAGTAACACGTCTTTAGATCAGGTACACATTTTATATTTGGTATACAATCCCAAAATCATGTCTGAATAAACTGGTACGGAAAGACACATTATTACGCCTTTTTAAAATTACGCGACCAAATCTTCATCAACCATAACTTATTCACAACGCCATATTGGATTTCAACTAAATACGTCATTAAGTATTGGCCGTTCCTCTCAATTCAGAACCGTGCAGTAAAGTGATCAAAACAATTGATTTGATATGAAAAGTGCTAAAGCCCGTTTCCCGGTCTATTTTCGACATGTAGATTCACGAATTAATGTGTTACAGCTGAAGAGGTTTTGAAAGATGATTGGATAGCCTAAAGCACCAGCACACAATTTCGACAGCAACATCTTACCAGTAATGATGTACGGCTGAGAAACATGGTCATTGACAAAAGAATAATACCAATAACTAGCAGTCACTCAAAGAGCGATTTAATGAAGCGTTCTCTATATTTTGCTCCGTGAGGATATACCGGATGGAATCATAAACAATGCTACCGGATTCAAAGATGTCGTTCTCGATAGCCGACCCCAAAGGCTAAGATAGGTCGGCCACGTAATACACATGTCAGACAATAGGTGTGCATCACAACTAGCAGTTTGGTAGAGGACATGAACAGAAAAGAGCAAGACCCTCGATGGGGTGGAATCAGCCGATGATAAGAAGCAACCTATTTCATATTTTGTATACAATACTAAAATAATGTCTGAATAAAATGGTACGAAAAGACAAGTTATGTAGATTCACAAATCCAGGTGTTGTAACTGAGGAGATTTGGGAAAAAACGATTGAAGAGCCTAAAGCACGGGAACACATTTTGACAGCACACTTCTAATGGTATTGCTGTACGGATGAGAAACATGATCATTGACAAAATAATGCTATCAATGACTAGAAGTCGATAGCCGACCCCAAAGGCTAAGATATGCCGGCCACGTAATACACATTTCAGACGCTATGTGTGTATCACACATAGCAGTTTGGTATCCAAGAGCACAGCAACATAAAAGAGCAAGACACTCACTGAGGTGGAATCAACCAATGATGAGAGGCAACGGAAGGAACTGGTTAAATGTGACCCGAAACAGAAGCAAATGGCACAGCTAAAGCTGAAGGACCGATCGGACGAATATTCATATATCTGTGGAGAGTTGACAGCAGGAAGAATCAAGTTGGCACCAAACGATGACAACATCTTCTATTCGGTCTGACTGGATGAATCGGAACATTTAGAAAATAAACCTCTCAAATACATCAACCAATTATAAGAATATATCCGGTACGTATACTAAACCCATGTCCAGCTTAAGAAAGTTCAATATGAGGGTGTGGACGGGGATGAGAGAAACTAGCACTGGCTAGTTTAATAAAATGCTAGGAATGGCTGATGGTTTCTACTGATGCTGTATGTGTGACAGACACGGCTCTTATATGATTATGATCCAACACTTTGGTACCAGGGTTGCATAATGACCACATCAAGCATGTTTCATAAAGTATCCTCTCGTATTCATTACAATATACAAAGTATACTTTCGTATTCATTACACTGGTCGTGTGTACATTGCGTGAAGGAATGCATTTGATCTTTTGCTCGAGACTTATACACTCTCTCCATTGTCTCTTTAGAACACATTACAGCGAAGATACTTCGGGACAATAGACATTCTTTAAATTACTTGTCACGCATTTAATCGTGAAGTTACCCACGATCGTTCCAACTGATTCCAGTGAATTACCAGTTGATTTTAACACTGCCCGGGGGTCACTTCTAATAGATTATGTCTCCTCCCCCACAACTATAATCAATTACCTGTCATTGCCATTTTATCGCTGATCTCTAATAAGGCACCATTCGTGATTGGATGCATATCATCAGATTCAGACCAGATCACGTCAGCCTTTTCCACAAATGGTCCTTAATCGAGAACATTCACCGTCATGTTGACGTGTCACAAGAAAGATTGCTCTGATGTGTCGCCGAGGAAAGAAATCTACGGACGGATGCTGGTGTCGAATCTCAGAATCAGAGATTGCTGCACACACATACAGATCGGGAATGATTGCTGATGTGGTGAATGCCCGTGTCACTCGCCGGCTCGGATGAAATGCTATGAAGGAATTGGCTCACATATATAATTTTACCAATGAAGTAATTCTTTGGATTTGGTAACATGTCAATAACATAATCCTCGTATATTCCAATGTATGTGTACCAATTTGCAAAGGTTTTCTTAATTTTGATTTGAAAGAAATAGAGTGCAAGAATAAGTGTATAGTGGCTTTTGAGACTTTTGGGACTTTTGGGACACGTTTTATCTACACACATTTGGGGATTGCCACACCGTAATCTTCCTACTTTCATTTCACTGAATTTAACCTAAAGTCAGACTATGCTAAACTTAAATGAAATATCTACATACACTGGCATTATAGAGAATCTATTGTTCAATCTACTGTCTACCGCAAGCAGTAAGATGAATCATTATGACTGTGTCCTTCTCTTCTTTGTTATTCTTTTGGGAACAACCTGAATATTCAAACATTATCAGAGCTCCATAGTCCGGTTACTTTCATTTCATCCAAGGTAACCTCATGTCGGACGCGGCTAAGTTTATCAAATGTCTCCATATATCGCCAATATAGACTTTCTGTTTTTCAGCCTACTGTTTACTGCCGGAAAGTCATACTGTTCATTATATAATTAGATATTCATTATACTAGTATATATTTCACTTCCGTCTGTGGACGGCCTGGATATTCAAAAGCATTCGGATTCACATTTAAGAAGGATACATGGTCACGGACAGAGAACAGAGACAATCGCACTGTTCATTATATAAGTAGATTTTCAACTCCCTATGGAAACAACCTGAGTATCCCAAATCATTCAGAGTCAATAACTCCTGCCTATAATCACTTAGTCTTTATTTTGGGTCGATGCTGACAGCTTTCAGTAAAATAACACATACATAAGTATCTTCTCAATCAATAAATATTTATTGCAATGTCAAACATGTATCCACTTATGACGAATTGCCTGCAGGTGGCACACATAACCTCTGCCAATACATTAAGAGAAAAGGTTATATTTTTCCGACAGTAAACCAACTAAAATCATAACAAAATATATCCATATTTGTATTCTTTACATACTACCTTCTAAAACCTTCATGTTTCTCCGTATTGCTCATAGGTTGTATTCAGCGGTAGCTTTTCCCCCGTCTGACCCAAAAGGAAGAACAGCAACATTCCAAACACGTTTACTTGACAGGACTATGTTTGACTTCATGCAATAATACATACGCATGACGTTACAATGTTTTCAACCCTAATAACATGGAGAAGGGTGGATTACTTTTGCAATCTTCCAGAAAAACACAATCACGCAAATAACCTTATTAATGGTGCGATTCAAACTTCTAGAATGGAACGTTGGAGACGAACGTTCAGGAAACCTTTTAAACAGAAATGACTAGACTTGTTAAAATGGCAGAATGTTTTTAAAAGTCAACTATCAATTTAGCAAGAAGATTATTTTTCAAGAACTTCCAGATTAAAAAAAAAAACAAAGTCAATAATTACTAAGCCATATTCTCCACAAAGAAAATAGGATGAACCGGGGATGGAGTGGATACACAGATTATGTTAAGCCCATCGTCCTAGTGATTATGGCGTCCCTACTCTGGCGAGGTTGTTAGCGATCATATGAAGATACTACTTCTACGTTATACGACACGGGGTATAGTTAACTCAAACTAGCCAATCAAGCGATGTAAAGTATGTTCACCAGCTTGGTTATGTCAGTTGCTTTCATGTGAGGTTTCATAGTTTAGAGAATAGAAAACTATTTGGACCGTATGTCTGTGTGCGATTTACTACTTGAACGTCACGAAAATGTTCTTTTTTCGAAATTAATTGTACTTTTTGAGGTATAAACGTGATGAAGTAATAGAGGTCCTATTACTACATTTAACTCAATAAAGTAATTACACACATTATAGTAATTGGCCTAACGTTCATATATCAGTAATTCTTTTTTTACAAATACTCTTTTTCTTCACTGATATGTTCTCCTCTAAACGAACACACTTATGTATAGTCAAACGAACACCTATAAACATCCTACACACATATTTGGCCAAATGTAAAGAGGGGAAGCTTATGTTGCTCCAGTATTTCAAGTGATGAATGCCTACCTGCTTTGGGAATCATTTTACTTGAGATCGAACTACTTATCACGAGCTGGGGAAAGACAAACAAACGTCACTGGTTTCCAGAGTTGCATAATAATATTTTCTGAAAGTAATATTTCAAAAGCAAGTCACAAATAGGTCCATCCCAACAGGATGGTGGTTTGAATATAACTGTCCATCAGTGTCCCTCGCTACAAATATTCCGTTTAGTGCCAGTGCTATATTATGATGGGATACCGTTGTTTATGATCTGTTTGGCCTCTGGTGAGGTTTCCATAATACCGATCGGTTTATTCATAATACAACAAGATACCTAGATATTTATAGGTCGCTTTTTATACTTAGAACTCATTTATGTATTTATTAAGAGAATAACACATGTAACATTAGGCAATACGTGAATGTCCATAGGACACGCCAATCTAAATGTGTCCATCAAAACAACAGGATTCAGAATAATTCAGAAAATAATGACAAAACACCACCACATAACTTCAGGAAGAGCGCATAGGGCAAAGCTCTGTGAGCAATACTACGAAGACGAGAATACTACTAATAATAGATACATGACCCCCCTTACAGTAGCCACGACCTCAGCCGTCCCTGTCCGGGTATCACATGACACATTTTTGTCCACGCTCTCCTGACACGGCTCGACTTTTAAGTTTTTCTAGGTTTTACAATATGTGACAGTTAACGTAAGCGCGACTAGCATCCGAAGTGCTGTCCCTCACTTCACCAGGCGCTATTTTACACGTAGCTTGGGGGAGAGGAGATGGAATAATACCTTCCCCACGTGCATTATTCGAAGTGGACGTGAGCTGTTTCAATCGGAGTCTGAACTCGGCTCCTCTTTTCCGTGCTGCTAACAGCTTGGCCACCGGCACTCCCATAGATGAGAATACTAGAACGAATAACACATCGAATAATGCCAATACATAACCCTCGAACGCCATATAGTTCCGTACATCCGTGTCCTGTCGCTAAAAGAACGTAGCTTACGTTGTGGATATTACACGTAAAATACTAAGTGGCAATTACAATTTTACTCTTGTTTTCATTTTGAAGCAATTTTGGAGCTGCAATGACGTGTCAACAGGAAACAGAAATGTAGCAAAATAGCCACGTGGTCTTCAATTTAACGGGTAACTTGTTTTTCTTTTTCAGCGAAATCGTATTTGGGACGTCCGCTTAAGCTTTCCCACTTTTTCGATTAGAATGTCCTGAGGAGTAGAACCAAGCGACTCTCCGCAAGAATTTGACATAAAGTTCTGCAATATACTTAACATCCGTTAGTACTGCGTATGGTTGTTGTTTGTTTTGTTGTCTTTTTTGTAAGTCAACACAATAAACTGAAAAAAGATGCATACACCGCTTGTAGATTGTCACTATAAAACACTTTCGTACGTCGACATTACGTAAACCGAATACGCAGTTAACATTACCTCATATGGGAAAACATTTTGAGCGTTCGAAAATAGTGATGATATGTTAGGCTGGGGGTGGGAGGTGACTAATACTGGGTGTAGGTGAGAGACAGTGAGAGGGACAGGGTGTGTGCTGCCGCTATAACGGCTGGCTGCAAAGCAAACGCTGAACGCTATTTTTGCTTTACGCCATTTCAATAAGCGGTAGATACATGTGTTTTCCTGAGCTATATCATTTTTAAATATCAGCAGACAACACTGATATATGAGCTCATCATAGTGCCATGCGGGGTATGTCATGTCATCTCCCAGGTGAGAAGAGTTGTTTAACTGTGACCAACCCCTCTCCAATAAATATGTGGCAAGTAGGACTGGGTTATATGGCACCAGTAGCAGAGAAATACCCCTGACCCCGACATAATCATGCTCTTCTCCGTCAACTATCGAGAGTGAAAGGCATTTCCTAAGATATCTAGCAATGAGACAGACCATCGAAATAGAGACTTAAGCGTTTCCCAAAGGCAGAAATGCAAAGTGAACATACTAAGCCTCAGTCGGAATTCGAACTTGTTCCACATATTTAATTTTCTGCACCGCAATGGTCAACACGCCAGTCTCACAGACTTCTATGACTGTAGCACTTATCTGATATCTGATATCGACACTGAGCTTACGCTTCCTGGTCGCTTCTTGTCGAAACGCCATGCACTCATTTATAACAACTCAATTAGATAAGCTTTTGTTTTAAGCGATCCGCATATTAACCGCCACAAGTCACCAGGTGGCATGTCTAATAAATGTTCATCGAACCCTGTTCTAAGAAAGGTTTGTGAATATATGTTTTACTTTTATTGCTTGTGGTTTTGAATTAACAATAAATGTTCACTTGAATGTGAATGAAATCGCAGATGTTAGGATGTCTAGAGGTTTGCAAAGCAGCGGACGAGAAAATTCATGAATATTCGAATATTTAAATTAAATTCCAAAATAAAAATGTCCTGATCAAACAAAACAACCGCCCAAAAGCAGGTCAGCTTCGCAATTATAGGTCAACCATCAACGGCGTAAGGTCGACCACAACAGCTCAACATGCATGGCTACATACTATTTCGCTGCTGACAATATATTTCCATTGACACACGTCAATCGAAATTGCAACGGACTTGCGCATGGACACCTACAATGTAAGCCTGCTGTCCAGCGGTGGTGCGTGTGACCCAGCAACCTCGGAGTGGTCGCCCGGGAATTGAGGGCGCAATCGGTTCTACCGTTTAAACCATTTGACGGATTCTTCAACCCGAGACTTCAACACGTGTTGCATAGTCATGTTATTTTTATTATTACGTAACATGCACACATACAGTTAGTAGATGCATGCGTTGCACAGAAGAAGGAAACAGCAAATACCGTGGTTTTATAAAACGTCCAAAATAGCTTTTATTCAGTTCAGTGTGCTTGTCGTGAGAAACGGGCATTACAATCACACAGCAGTTTCTTTCCAATACAAATATGTTTAGATATGCATATGTCGTCCACCGAGGGAGAAGACGAGAGTGTACATTACATGGTGGGTACGGAGGGAGACATACATGGAGAGAGAGAGCTACGGACTTAAACGGCGTTTAGTCATACCTAACTGGCTCTACGCACGCCCGTCAGAGTAAGCATGTGTCGACAAGCCCGGCCCGCTAATTCTCTCTGACTGACTGCTCGTTCTAAAAGTCACGTCTTTTGTAAGCCCTTGATATTTAATTTGCTTAGGAAAAGGTATTGTTCAACATTGCCCGCACCATAGCGGTCACTTTACTAGTGTAGTGAGTTCGAGCCTAAGTGGGATGCATCATGGTTGATTCAATGCGCAATGACTAAACTTAGTTTAGTAAATGAACTCCTTGATTGCCATACAAGTGTGACGATGTGCCAGTCAAAGCTGAGCTTAATAAGTATGAACGAAAGTTGTTTTAAGTTAGGTGAACCCCCCCCCCCCCGTTGGACGGGTGGTGCAATGCTAACTTCCTCCTATCACCCATGGGTTTTGCGCAGACAAAGCTAATCTCAGTAAATATCTAGACGAACGTCCGGGTCCATTTCTTATAATGTCTATTCTTGGTCCGACTGTCCCCCGATGCAGCAGATGTATTCAGAAATACAAGAACATACATGATTAACATATGTGTAAGTGTACAGATATACACACATATATGGACGTCGGTGTTAAAGACAGGAATTCCATATTAGTACACACACACAGACATACACACACATACACACATACACACACGTACACACATCCGTAGAACACATTCATTCATATACGTATATTTAATGATGCATACTTTTGGAAAACGTATTATTAGAGATTAATTGTTCAATGTTACCCAAGATACCCAATATTACCAGTGGAATGTATGTCTGTGCGAGGAACGTTTTACCTGTGCTCAAAGGACATTCTCAGCAACCGGTAGGAAATGCAAAACACTGTTTCTGCCACGAAGTAGCTTAAAACATTTTCCTTCTCCTCCTTGAAAATCCATTAAGAAATCAAA
>VCCN01002784.1:1060214-1071891 GCA_006491835.1 Architeuthis dux | reverse complement strand
TATATATATATATGTATGTATACATGTGTGTATGTCTGTATGTGTGTGCATGTGTGTGTGTATGTATGTGTGTGTGGTATCATATAATATTAGGGCAACCTCTGCCGCTTTGTTTCAAGCTAGAATTCGTACAGTAGACATCACTCGCACATATTATTTACGCCCTGATATTAATGCCCCTTGCGACTATTATAGGTAAACACTTTTAAAGGTTATGTGGAAATAACTGATTTGTGTAAGCTGTATGTCCCTAGTGGCAATAAACAGGACACATCAGTTTTTAATTTTCGATTTGTTCGCCTTACTAGACGATTTTCAAAATAGAAAATTAATGAATATATAATTCGCAATTACCGACAATCTCTATTTTCTTGTATGGATGGAGATGCAGATGAAGGTGAAGATCACATATATGTTTTATCTTTGATACCAAAGGTTACATTTCAGGCTGAATACATTTATTGCCAACTATATTCTAACATTCTCAACATGTTGGGCTTTTCATTTCATAGTTGTTTTCCATCCCAATAGAATCATATATAACTGTAAATCATACGATTCCATCTTGTTCTATAATCTAAGATTATAAGATTTAGTTCGTTTCCCTTTCTTAAAAAACAACAATGGTATCAGATATGTAGTATGGTTGTAGTAGTAGTAGTAGTAGTAGTAGTAGTAGTAGTAGTATCAGTGGTAGTAGTAGTAGTATGAAGAAGAAGAATACGAAGAAGAAGAAGAAGAATCAAACATGAGGAGAAAAAGAAGAAGAAAAAGAACAATAATAAGAAGAAGAACAAAGAAGAACAACAACAGAAGAAGAAGAAGAAGAACAAGAAGAAGAATAAGAACAAGAACAAGAACAAGAACAAGAAGAACAAGAAGAAAAAAAACATGAACAAGAAGAATACGAACAAGAAGAACACGAACAAGAACAAGCATATGCAGTAATGGCATTAAGCCTCCTTTTATCTTTCAAAATATCCATCTTACGTAAACGTACAATTCCCATTAAACACGTATACTTATCCATAACTTCGGCAATAGTTCAGATCTAAGATGACTTGGTGTAAGATGATCAAATGCCAGGAATATAGAGAAACGCAGCCAACTATTAAATCATTTCAAATTCACATATGTTTGTGATAGGAACATGTCTCTCGAATCAGTATCTAGTAGAGGGAATTTGATATTCACTGTGTTCCACACTACTGTGCTCTTGTGCCAGAGTAATCTAACTTTAGTAAATAATGAAGACACCTGGCGTGATGATAACCAAGCCGGTAATATATCGGACCAACATTCAAATGATGTTAAATTAGTTGAGCGTAGCATGCCACAAGGCCACAGTGCACCCAGTGAGGATCGAACTCAGCAGAGTAGTACTATGTTCCATCCTCACTTGATTCCAACTACTCTAGATTTATTCCAGATTAAGCTAAACTTAATCAGTGTCTGTGATTTATTTGGACTAATTTCTTCGTCTGTATTTTTTTGCTTTTTCACAATATTTTAGCCGTGTACCCTCCAGCTGTCCTCGGGTGTCTGTGTATTCGGGAAGGTCGTCGAATATTGTTATGAGCGGCCATGCGCTTCCGCTCCGGTGCATGCGTCAGTCTATTCTATGAATGACCCCCGAGTGTACTCGTTGGACTGTGTTGGCGCTCCCATCTATCAGCCCGTATCCAATGGGATACCTTGTTCATCGCATGTTCTCCTATAAGCCAGTAATGCAAGTGCAATTAGAAGGTCATGCAATCCGTATATTGGCATCCTCCCAATATGCATTGTTAAGCTCACTAAATCCCGATATATATAAAGATATATCTAAAATACTAAATGTTTTCTCGACATGCATGAAGATAAAATGTTTTTCCATATTCCAATTATTAGATTGTTATATATGAACTGCCATTCTTGAATAGTAAGATGATGGATGATATAAACAACAGA
This sequence comes from Architeuthis dux, assembly GCA_006491835.1. Lineage (NCBI taxonomy): Eukaryota > Metazoa > Mollusca > Cephalopoda > Oegopsida > Architeuthidae > Architeuthis > Architeuthis dux. The sequence continues at coordinate 1,069,941 of VCCN01002784.1, read as the reverse complement.
AAAAGGTAAATATTTAATCTAACTATGACCCATTGGAAGCATTCCCTTTATATAATATGCCTTCTCTAGAAAAACTATACTTTAGGTTTAGTTAAATGCGGTAGAAGAACGGAGTATTGCTTCCTTACTATTGAAACTTTTATTACGGACCTAACGTTCTCAATACTTGAAAAGTTGGAAAACTCTAGGGGAAATGTCAGGCAAATAAGGAGAAAGCTGCAATACTTCATACCCCAATGTCTAAGCTTAGTCGCAGTCATATTAGGGGTGTAGAGCCTGCCATTGTCATTGGACATTGTATTCAGTTCATATGGGTCCTATCTTGCCAACTTTCTAACATTTCATATTGCGTTGAGATGACTTAAGATGGTCGCTATTGACCTCCTAAAGTAGCTACTGTTCGACAAAACTAGGATTAAAAGGTCGTACAAAACCGCAAGTAACGATCGAAAGACATTTATCTGAATCCGATTTATTTTCGGGGCGTTGTTACCGCTTTGATCAATTACTCATATTTCAGAACTTTATTATAACCAATGGTATGCAACACAGCCGAGGCAGTGACTTCATGAAAATAAATAAATTTAAAAAAACAATATGACTTCTGTTTTATTCACAAGAATACACATTCACGTCCCTGTAATCTTGACAGTTGGAAACTATGCTGATGGAAAAATACAGAATTGAAATAAGCATGACAGGACTGTTCGTTGGTTAACGGATGAAATGGAATAACATTAGAAAAACATTTCTTCTAATTCACTTTGTCTCTTTCACACGTTCATGTATGCGCAGACAACGACAATAAATGCATTCGGGATGCCTCTCCACGTCCGTAGTCTATTTTCCCTTTAAAAAAAGAAAAGGGAACTGCATATAGGTGAAAGACGGAAAAATAGAAATAATAGAGAAACGTAAGACACACATTTCACAAACATTCTGGCACGTTATGCAGAAATGAACTTAAGGTAGAGAAAACTAACACAATATGATATCATTACTTGACGTATACATGAAACACGTATAATAATCCAACTACGAAGGATGAAAGAGGCAAGAACGAAACAGAAACAAACAATTACATATGTATAAACGCACAAAAGCGCGAAAAACATAAACAATCTAAGAACAACAAGACGTGTGACGGACACGTTTAGGCTGTTTCGTTTGTTTTTATTTGTTTTGAGGTCTCGCGCCTACATCTATTGAATGGACGGAAGCAAAGGGGACTTTTGGAAGTCCATCATTTCATGTTATTATTCATGTTATTGTTTTCCTTTGTTGTTTGTGTTTTCTTGGCCGGTTTTTATAATGTATTAATAGTTATGATTCAGAGACAATAACTAGTAACAGGGAAGGTTTACATTGGCAGATATCGTTTTAGAATCATGTCTATACTTAAAGGAACCAATGGTGATTGCCACTGCAGAACGAGTAGACGGGCGGTCAGATAAGTTGCACGCGTGGCCTTCGAGCTCCGTGAAGTTAAGTACCTGTGACCAAAACAGAGGCCTAAGTTCATTTAGACTCGCATCTTCTCTTGTTCCGCTCCTCTTCTCTTGTTCCGCAAACAAGTCACTGTGTACTAGCAGTCTTCCTCCCGCGGTGGAAAATGTAAATACGTATGTATATGTTTTGAAAACTGCTATGTCGGTTTCTGTTTCACGTGACGAGAGGATTACGGTGGAATAACAACATGTTGGACTCCTTTTTAAACACGTAGTTCATCTTTCCTTCTGTGCAATGTGCATCCACCGAAGTGTATGTCATCATGTTACGCAATAATAACAACCATTATGCCACACACCCTGACTGAGAAATATAAGAGTAAATCACATCCAACATTTTCAGGCGCAACTCATGCGTTGTATATGCATTTCCTTATCTATCATACTATGTCTCTATACATTTATCTACAAGCTCAACAACATGTGTTGTTATATATGTGTCGATCGATCGATCGACCAATTCATTTACCCAAGTATTTTCCAATCTATTTCTGTCCTTAAATACCTGCCTCAGTTTTGTTCTCACCTATCTATCAATCTATCGCCTCGCCTCAATGTATCAATCGCTCGATCAACATATGCCTTTTCATATTTATCTATTACCATGCATTTATATATATCCATGTATCTATCACAGTCGAGTGCTATCAACTATATATGTATTGATTCATATATTGATGAACCGATCAGTCTTTTTCCGCTTGTTTGATCTACATAGATCTTTCTTTGAAGCCGCGACAAGATGAGAACGATCAATACGAATAAAAGAAAATCCAATATCCTCTTATATACACGATAGCTTGTGAGGTAAGGGTAGTTTTCAAAGTTCTTTATTCTTCGTTGTTTTCTTTCAACTTTGCCAGAGACAAAACAGAAACTCATCTAAATTATCTGATCAATTCTTCCGAAACATGATTTCCAAAGCACAGTGGGTGGTCCAGAGAGTACTCTTTAAGTACTCTCGTGTCCGGAGCTAACATTCTAAAACAGCTATTCTATTGTTAGCACGTTAGCATATTTTTCTCAAACTTTCCCCTCGCCAGGTATTTTGAAAAATGTCCATCACATGGCTGATACAAACGGGAGTTCGTGAATGATATATATAACTACTTCACCTGCCCAGGCAGCGACAGCAACACGCTGTTATTCTATACCCTCTTGACAGGAGTCAATCAAATTATTATTAACATAACCTTCATTAGTTTGAGGAGAATCCGTGTTGTAAAAGTTGTTTGGACTACTGAAGATTAATCACACCCAACACGGCATGCTGCCAAATACACTGTTGACGTGGTGGTTTCTATTGAGTGACTGACCAGACCTGTTTCTCTATTACTCAGATCTGTAAGAGATGAACGTCAAAATTCATCTTTGATAAACATTCCCGGCCGGGACGTAAACACTTCAACAGAAACATAACCGTCGCCTGTTGCCAAATGTTATTGCGAGATGTTTCTATTACAAAGATAACAGCTAAAGAAATAAGAAACATGATGAAAACAGCTTTGGAATGGAGTAACTCATCCCCATGGTTTTAAACGCGTTACTTTATCTCGTCTCCTCATTGAAAGAGAAACAGAATGACAAGTCGAAACACTGTTAGTATTTAAATGTTCTGCCTCTCGTTGTTTGGACAGTGATTGAAATAAGTGAGTGTATATGTGCCAAGAGGGATGCGCTCAGATCGTGATAGACTGAGTGTGTGTCCTCCCTTCGAGCCTACTGATGTCTTTAGATACACACGGTCTGCTATTTATATGACTATTATTTAAAGATTATTTGTTACAAATGGTATAGGCTTGAAATTAAACCTGCAAACCAGACCGATAGAAATGTTAGAAACACTCTAATACTCTATAATTAAGAACTTTGTGGAATGAAGAAACATTTACCGCGCATGTACCAGCATATTCGTTAACACTTCGAAAGCAATTAAAATGTTCCATTTCAAAGAAATTAAATCAACTAAGAATCAATTTTAAGTGATACCTGATATAAACAGTTATGTATGGGAAGAAAGACTAAGCCATGGACTGTTCAGATGACACTCACACAGGATTAAAGATGATACTAGCATTCAAAGGGAAATTATGAATCTACAAAACCCATATACGCTTCTCTCTATCTCGGAAATTAAGCAATGCTAGTGGTAACATTTAGTTACCTTGATGAAAATAGTACCACTATGGTTTGAAACACACATTCATGATTTATAAAAACAGTTGGTGCAGTATAATGCCGGTTGTATTTCAACACATCTGTCTCCAACATGTTTTCATTTGATGTGTCACTTCCTACAGCTGATTCGTGGGGTACCAAATCAGACGGGAACTCACTAATACGGGACTAAGGGTGGGTTCTCTGACTTAAAAACCTTAAAATAAGTTCATGATGGATTTTAAAGCAACAATGAAACGATATCGAAACAATTTGGATCACCTTCTCGAAGTGGAATTGTGTACTTTATTAAGAATGACATACCAACACGAATATTATAAGTGATAATCAATACCTATTAGTAAGAGACAGTGCTATTCCACATACATCTCAACACCGTTATCGTCATTTAAAAAGATAATCAGAAATAACTTATATGAAGATGCATTTTAAAATAGATGTTAGCTTCATCCAGATGTGTGATTTTAGTAGATATTTAATAAGCTGGGCTCGCCTGTCACACGACTACAATCCTAGTGCAACTAGTGTGGATCGGACTCACTAAACTAGTCAATGTGATTTGTGACTAGCTTGCATATCATCGCTTTATGGGAGGCGCTCTTGGATATTTACTCGCCATAGCTTATTCTGACACAACCACAACAGCTAGGATTGAAAGGTCTACAAGACTGTTAACCATAGCAATCTATTTGTCCCATGTTTTTGCTAGATATATGTTATTTACCTCTTCCAACAAGCTTGGAAGAAGTATATGTATTCAACCAGGTTTCCCAGTCGGTTTTCCGCCCAACATCTCCAAATGTTCTAATTTCAATAAATATTCCCTCCAATGGTGGACCGTGGGCTAAGGAAGAATTGTTTAAGTTTTGGGTTGGATTCAGACATCGTTTTATAATTGAGAGTTTTGTGTTCGCATTTTGCATAGAGTTATATATTCACTCGTGTCTGTCTGTTCACACAATATCTCCCCGAATTATCATTGAATTGGAATGAAAGTCTATGTAAGGCTGGGCCATGGGCTGGGAAAGAAGTGCTTAAAATTGGGGGCGGATCAAGGAAATGTTTTCAGATCGAGAGATAGCTTCTTTAGTTTCTTCATATTTGTATGTATCCACACATATTTGTCCACACAATATCTCCAAAATGTCTTAATGGATTGTAATGACATTTTGTGGAAGTGTTGGCCACGGGTAAGGATGAATGGAATACATCTTACGGCGGATCTAAAAAGTTAGTTTCGATTGAAAGATATTTTTCATATATCACCAAGTGGTATGCAATAGTCTGGAATATGGAAGATCGAAACACATTTATCTCCCTTCCATTGTAGCTATATGCCGTTGTTAGTTAGTATATGACTTTGGCTGAGGTATGCGCTCTCTGAGTGCATTCTAGTTTATCGTGTAATCATTTCTGAAAAAAACTCTGCCGTGTTATGCCAACATGCCTCTAGCTTAGTATTGATTTTGACTATGACTATGTCATTTTACGACAACTCTTATTAATTGTGACATGTCTCTCTTAGTTATCGTCAAGTGTTTCTTTGCTCTAAACGTCTTTCTTTGTGATTTTGCTTCTTGGAAAATGACATTAGTCTCTCCTTTCATGAAAACTGAAACATAAGATTAGGTGTTATTCCTCACTTTTATGGATTCCGTCGTTTTAAAGGTTACCCAGTTCATTTCCATATAAACACCTGGGATTACAATATTACGGTAGCACTTTTTCTACAGACATGTTCACGACGTGTTATATGGTAAAACACTTCTGAGAGTTCACATACCCACAAAAGGTGATGATTGAATGTTAGGTTACGTCATTGAATGTTTGAAAAGCGGGAGATACATGTTGATTGTTGCTGCGAATTTTGGAATGCAACAAGATGAAGTGCAATTGCTATATTTACCAAAGCAACCCTTCTTAACTACTTCTCACTTACTAAATATGTATTTCTATTTGAGTTAATAAGTTTTCTTTACAAGACAAATGTCTACAGTGTATATTTATATATTTGATGGCAGTTTTCAGATTGTTTTGTTAAATACGATGTCGGAAATGACAACTGTCACATCTGCCAACCAGGGGCCGTATACACATACCTATGTCACTAATTGTAGCTTAATGGGTTTTGTCTCCTCGAGGCCAAATAGCAGCTACTAATTTAATAAGGCTTCTATATAAATGGCTGAGCAATTGAAAGCCCAGACCAAATTGCTTTATTTAATAGTAGTAATATTATTATTATTTTATTTTGATTGTTTTATGGCCTCGAGTGATCGATGAACAAATAAAGGGTAGCTTACCGGGTTAGATGTCGTTTTCTGTCAACCGTAAAAGTTGTTGTAGCTCAAGCGGTGGTGCAGCTGATGCGGAAAACTAGGCTCACCGAGGCAACATGGATGTAAGTTCGAGTCTAAGCGACCACCTATTTGAAGTCGGTCATGTATACTCAGTGCCGTAGACTGACGGCCAGAGTAGTTGTGACGAAAGGCAACTGACATTAAAATGAAATAAAATACTACTCAAAAATAATAATTGTACTCTGCTTCATGTAGATGTACTGTGACCTTCCTATTGGTGTAATGTCCAATCAGGAAACAAGATCACCGAACGACGTTGCTGTTATGTTTCTTATCTCGTGATCTGTTAATCCCTCTCAAAGTGCTCATAACATGTATAGCATTTGGCAGAATACTTATATTAAGCAATACAAATGGGTTGACGATGTGTTGGACGTTTGTTGTAGCTGGATTAATCAGCTACTTAGAGAAATATTCAATTAATAATAGGTTAATTAAAATTGAATGATTCTGTTAAAGTAATAACCTATGGGATGTACTAAGTCTGTCCGGAAAGTGTCTAGCCATTTTCAACATCTCGAGAGCCGGTAGCGTGCAAGCGTGAATCACGTGGTATGCGTTGACCAATGAGCAAGCATAAACATCCCTGAATGTTTCAATCTGTTTACGACTTGATTTCTGTTGCTATTACGCATCGCTAAAAGTAGACACGTTTCTTTCTGAGGTGTGGTAAAAATGATCAGTCTATGATTGGAAGATGCATCACTTTAGAATTGTCCGAAATGGTTTCAGAATTGTATGACGTATGCTAACTGAAGTTTCTGGGAAAGAATACATATGATCTACACGTGTTTCGAGTGGCATAGGAAATGTTGTGAATGACGAGAGGATGTTGAAGATAATGAACGTCGTGGTCGTCTATGTACGTCAAAAACCATCGGAAATGTTTAAATAATCGAATATATCGTTGGAAATGATCGATGGCATAGCATCAGAATGATTGCAGAAATTGCCCTATTTCCAATCGCCAATAAAGCTCGTGCTCGTATGTAGTCAGTGTATTATGATTCGATAGTTGCTGTTGGTTTTAAGAACTATTGTAATATTTCAAATTCTAATTTCACTTACTTGAAAGCCATAAAGATTCCAATGGACGGAGCCAACATTAGGACTGGTGATGCATTTACGTAGATATGCACCAGGTGGATGGTTTTAGCCTCATGGAAAAGACAACAGCAATGGTATTAATTAAGAGTTCTTCTCAGCTGCCTCTTAACGTTCTGCTTAATCTTGTACACGGTCTGAAATATCCTCCCCTTCCACATCGAAAAGCTAATGAACACAGTGAGCCAGACCTGGATGATGTTTTGACAAAAGGAACCAGCCCCAGACGTGAATAAAAGAAAGGTTCGGTCATTTTGAATGCAACGTTACACAGTACATACGCTCACTCAAGTGCGTCTCACTGCTGACTAATAATCCCGCGAGAGAGCATCCGTACCTGCATGCACTGTAAGGTCCACTTTAATTGATTGCCCAGTTACATAAGACATCCAGTTTTCGAGATATTCAACATGGCTGGTTACATTCCCGACAGACGTATAGATGTATATAAATAAGATAGTTCTAGCCTCCTTTCTCTCAGCAATCATAATCCATGAACAATTGCATATAGACGTGTATAAGTAGATTTCATGAAGTGTTCGATATTTTATGTTACTAAATGATTAATTTACGATGTGCCTCAATGTTCGATTCCACTTCTTAACCCCATCCAACAACAAATATGGGAACAAGAAAACATCGCTTTTATTGTCAGATAAAACACATGTCAAGAAGCGCTCACGGATAATCCCATTACGCTCGAGAAACCAAAGCACTGGATGACAGGGGTAACATTTTTACCATGTACCATCAAGTTTCAGTAAAAGGACAAACTCTATATTTCAATGAACGTATTGTAATGCAACAGTATTTTTAGTAACTGCTGTATGTTTCATTTTGGAAGCTAATGACTGTTGCATGTGCTTCACAGCATACACTGCATTCAACCTAACGAAATGTTAACACACGTAGATATGGAACTGTATATGTTGTCTTGACGCTCTTAAAACCACTGTACGCGTGAATATATGTTGACTCTAAACTCTCCCCACCCCCTCTCTATATACCTATCTCACTTTCTGGCGCTGATATTTCTATAAGTGGATTTATGGTCAGGACGAAACTGGAGGAGGATAGGGGAAGAACAGTTGCTACAAATGAAAAAAGATTAAAAGAGACTGGTTAATGAAAATATAATAAGAGAGTAGTTTTTATCGAAACTTTCCTATCTGCTTATATCACTCGCGTGCTTCATTCTATAGGTATGGATTTTACTTGGAATTAATTAATATCGTGTAAACCTGCTGCAGACTGGTGTATACATTTCCATTAAAACATTTTGTGGGTTTAATCTTTATTTATATCAAAATAACCCATGGCAATTATATCAATACTAGTATTATCTGGCAAACGTCGCTTTCCTCTTTGAAACATTATTTGTAATTTAAAAACAACTGAGCCAGTCTATTCTAACTACATATGATAATGTAACTGCATTTGTTATTCAATTCGCACCATTCAACAGGTTTGTGCTCGGGATGAAGTCATAACAGCTATTAACCGGATAATTCCATTCGAATGTAACCTTCTCGTTGAATTAGGGATCATCTATTTCACATATAGTTATACCTAGGCACACACAGGTGTGTCTGTTCAATTTAATAATACAAATACGGTAACTCACTCGCTGGAAAGATATCTTATGGACAAATTGAACAAACAAATCTCATCAGCTGCTGGACAAAGGTCTTTCCGTGGCGAGCGTTATTTCGCTAGCGTCTGCCATGTCTTAAGCCGAACCCCAGCAGGGACCATGACAATAGCCTCAAACTGTCAATTATTATTTTTTTTCCGATTTTTTATGATACGGCATTTTTAAAAATACTAGTTTGTCCTCTAATATATATTTTGTATTTCTGCTAATTCCGATGTGATATTGAAAGGACTGCAAATATAACCAAAAACAAATTCAATGAAATTAAATATCAATTAATACACAGTTCTAAAATATATAAACACTATAAAATATATAATCATACGGCATTTGAAAGAGACTTACATTTATATTTTATTCTTTCGAACGTCCTGCTAATGTAGTATTAAAATGAATTCAATCATCATGCTTGGCAAGAGAAAAAATGAGATACTGAAAATTAAGTAAAACTTTTGAAAATATATGAAAAATTGTATTCATGGAAATGTGTTTCTGTCTTGAATTTCCCGAAAACATAGTGTGGTGAAACACGTAGTACCTTATCGAATACTTACTTTGAAGTCGGGAGTCAATGATGAGATATAAGTTGTATATAATTTACCTGAGAGATTTGACATTGCCATATCCAAAAAATATAAACATGAAAAGAGAAAGTAATTTCTGATGGAATATGGACAGTTTTTTAAAGCTAACAGTTCCATTGTTTGGTTTAACCAGTTATTGACAACAGGAGAGAAAACGAAAAAGAAAGACAACGCACGATTTTCAATGTTGTATTGGTAGGTCACAGCATTTCGAGTTGATTGAATTGGAAGTAATAAAATAGCTCTTCGAAACAAGTGCGGAATGACCGAGCGGTTAACAGCACATAGAATGAACTCAAGCTCAGACAGTTGCGTTCACTTGGGAATCACTTGGATCTC
>VCCN01002784.1:894522-916462 GCA_006491835.1 Architeuthis dux | reverse complement strand
TAGGAATTGCTTTGTCTTTTCATGTTTATATCTTTCTGATATAGCAATGTCAAATCTCTCAAGTAAATTCTATACTACGTATATCTCATCATTGACTCCCGACTTCAAAGTAATTATTCCACAAGTATTACGTGTTTCATCACAATAAGTTTTCTGGAAATTCAAGAAAGAAAGACATTTCCATGAATACAATTTTTCATATATTTTCAAAAGTTTTACTTAATTTTCAATATATTATGTGTTTCGTTTGCCAAGCATGATGATTGAATACAGTTTAATACTACATTAGCAGGAAGTTCGAAATAATACAATAGTTTAGAAAAATAAGTGTATGATTATATATTTTATAATCTTTATATATTTTAGAACTATATATTAATTGATATTTACTTTCATTGGTTTTTGGTTATATTTGCAGTCCTTTCAATATTACATCGAAGTTAGCAGGAATAAGATATGTATACTAGGGACCCAAACAAAAAAACAATAATTGACTGCTTGAGGATATTGTCATGGTCTTTGGAGGGGTTGGGGTTAATACATAGCACACGCTAGCGAAATAACGCCCGCCACGGAAGGAGAGTGGAAAGACCGTTGTCCAGTAACGGCTGATGGTATTTGTTTGTTCAATTTCTCCATAAGATCTTCTGTCCAGCGAGTGGGTTGCCGTATTTGTATTATTACATTGAACAGACACACATATGTGTGCCTAGGTATAACTATATGTGAAATAGATTGGAATGTCTCTAAATCAAAGAGATGTATTCGAATGGAAGTATCCGGTTAATAACCGTCGGGCCTTTCTCCCAGGCACAGCATTGTTGAATGGTGAGAATTGAATAACACATGCATTTACATATCTCAATCGGATATTGATTTTCTTTGTATATTTGCTTTTTTCTATTTTTCTAAAAAAAATACCAATTCTCTTTCAATACTTCATTCAAATCCTGTTTTCATCCTTTTTTAGCATTTTATTCATAATCTGAAGAAAATAATATATTATTCAAAATCGCGGTGCACCATTGGAGGGAATGTTTATTGAAATGCATTTAGCACATTTGGAGATGCTGTGCGGAAAACAGATTGAGAAACATGAGTGAATGCATATAGTTCTTCCAAGCTTGTTGGAAGAGGTAAATAACATATGCTTACCAAAAACATGAGACACATAAATTGCTATTAGGCTGGGGACCAGTAGGGCATACCGTGAACCACCCACCATGATTCTAGATTTAGGATATCACAATGTTCCTTAGGATGTCCTCTTTCAGATGTTCCCAAGAGAAAAGTTGGGAAGAACTACCTTCTTTGCTTTAAAACAAAATGGCCGACAGCACACACCGAAAAAGACATAATTTCATATCTCGGCTCCCAATTGACATATATGAATTCTTTAAAAAAGCTAAATCATGGGTTTCAGACATGCGGAATTAAAAAATCAACTTTATTTTACAGTAAATAAATAATTTATAGGCAATCTGTGGATTTGATTCATGATGGAGATATATATATATATATATATATATATATATATATATATATCGTTGGAAAGAGGATTTCCTCAGCTATAGACACGCAACACATTGGTTAGTTTAGTGAGTCCGATCCCCACTAGTTGCACTAATATTGTAACCTTGTGCCAGGCGAGCCTAGCTTATTAAATATCTACTAACACCACACCTTTGAATGAAGCTAAAATGTAGTTTTAAATGCATCTTCATATAAGTTATGTATGGTTATCTTTTTGAGATGTACGTGGACTAACACTGTCTCTTACTAATAGGTATTGATTAACACTTATAATATTCATATTGACATGTCCATCTTAATAAAAGGAGTACATACTTCCACTTCGAGAAGGTGATCCAAATTGTCCTTTAAAAAAAAAGTTTTTAAGTCAGATGTTTTATTTTTCTTGGCGATTCGGTTGAAACTGGCCAGCGATTCGACATCGTTAGCGTGCTTGTCTCGTTCGAGTGAATTCCTTTCTAACCGGGTGACCCACGAATCAGGTATTACACTGACTCTCTTCATCTCACAAAACATATTCTCATGTTTCTAAGTCAGATGTTTTTTGTTTGTGTCTGTTTACCGAAGATTTGACTGAAAGCGCTTGACGAAATGTATCATTAGCGTGCTAGGGTCATACACATAACGAGTTCCTTCCTGACCGGGTGCTCCATGGATTAGGTCTTGTACTGATCCGCTTCATGTCACAAAACGTATTTAAATCATATGTTTTTGTTTTTCTCTGTGTACCAGCGAGTCGGTTTAAAGCGCTCGGCAGAGAACACATCCTTAGCGTGTTAGTCTCGTACTAGTGAGTTCCTATCTGACTGCGTGTCCGACGAATCAGATGCAGGAGTGACAACACAAAAGAAAACATGTTGAAGGCAGATGTGTTGATGGATTCAATCCGAAAATCGCAATTTCCAGAAAGTGTATGTTTTCTCTCTCTTTTTCTGTTTCTCATTTCTAAATATGTTTACTTCTTTCGAAAATCAAGTGTTCTGAACAGAACTACAGACTGAATCTCTTCGTTAGCGTTCTAGTCTCGTACGAGAGATTTCCTCCCTGACTGGGTACCTGGCGTATCATACCTTGTAATGATTCTCATCATTTCACAAAGCTATCATTAGTGGTCTAGTCTCGTACGAGAGAGTTCCTTCCTGAACGAGTTCCCGGCGAATAAGGTATCTTTTACAGATTATGTTCATGTTACAGATGATGATTTAATGAATACTGACGAATAGAACTGTTCACAATACCTTCCTCTGGAATTGTAAAAAGTGCCAGAAAAACAAAACCTGTTGACACTTGATTTGTTGTGGGATTCAATCTGAGGGCCGCAATCTCCACAGAGTGTCTTTCTTTCTCTCTCTCTCTTTCGCTTTTGCCGTATTTCATTTATTGGCCTTTTTACTTGTTTTGACAATCAATTACTGTGAATCAAGCTATCGACTGGATTTCTTAGAAGCTCTTCATTCATTAATCTCGTAAAAAATAAAAGTGCATCCAGTGAGATAATGCAGCTGACAGAATGTAACTTCTGTGTCTACAGCTCAATCCACATATATAAAACACATTTGATTGAGCACAATACCAAGAGAGTATTTCTTTTGTTTTAGAAAATAACTTGAATGTTACAACATAACAGAATGGGATGCATGTATTTAATTAAAAATTAAATTTGAATAATTTACTTTAATTATACGGGTTCTGTCCGGAACATATCCAGCCATATTGTATTAACAATAGAAAACATAGTTAAGAACGTACACAATAGTTGGATGGTTGTATGGAGATTACTCTCACTCATACTGTGATGTCACCTTCTGTCACTTCCGTTCGGCTGATGGCCTGGGTGTATACATGATCGGACGTTAAGTTACGTCAGTAGTGCTTTATTTGACAAGTCAAATCGAAATCGTTGTGACACATAGTGGAAGACCGGTGTTACGGTTCAAGTAACCAGAAGTTGCTTGTTACAGTATCAATCGGATACAAATACGTTCACAGGAAACAAGTGGTATCCAGTGAAAACGGATACATTTCATTACAACCGCTTCCGCATATATAAATAAAGATGAATAGATCAGAGAAACGGAGAAGTTGGTTTAATAAAAGCCAGATCGTTTTTGATTACTTCTAATAAAATGATCGTGAATCGTATTCTTGGAGTTGATTTCGTTGTATGATTCTGTTGAACCGATGGATCACAAATGTTCTGTTCTTTCCATAAGTCTCTATGTTACATGCATCACGCGATTTGCCAAGCTTTTTTCCAGTTTTCTGTGTGTCCTTCTCTATCTCCCTCTCATTCCTATGGTGCTTCTCCCAGCAGTTGGCACCTGTCCACAGTGCCAACACTACTAGTAACTGGTTTGTTGACCATGATATTACCGTGCTGATTGGCCAGCCAACTCGCGCTATTGGATATTGTCAAGTGGAATATGAGAGACAGCAAACCCAACAATACAGACGAACTGAAGGCCACTATCAAAGCAACCTGGGCTTTCATAACACCACAGCAATGCCACAGGCTGGTCGAAATGGATAACGGCTTATCTTCATGATAATACATATGTTTCAGACGTAACACGTAGCTTCTCAATCTGTCTCTTCCACACTGTCTAATCACATCTACCATATGTATACCAAATAATAGAACGCACGTACATAATATAAAAGCAACACAGCTATGTGTGCTCTTTCAACCATGATGCTGGCCATTACCAAGATCAGGGAAAGGATACGGATGTTAATGACTAAATGTTTTGTTGAAAACGTTCGGCAAACACGCTTGGACATCTTATACATTCATTTATATTCAATTATATCTATGTGTCCTCGATTCACTTCTGACCTATACATATACATATACATATACCCGGTCGTGTGTTCGTGTGTTCGCTTACTGAAGGAGGAGGGTACATAAAACTGGCGTGTTGGGTGTAGTATTCGGTGTTGCGCTCAGCTGGATGGTGTCCGATTCCGGGCCAGGATTTGGGTCAAACGGTTGACCGGGGTCACATGGAAGTGAGGAACAAAGAGAATGCGTTCGACCAATGAGTTCAGTCGAATATTCTTTTAGGGCGCCGTAGATTAAATCTGGAGGAAGTTAGTCGGTTGCGCTCACAGCAGCGACAAGTCAACAACCTAGGTGCTTGACTCCTCTCCCGCTAGGATGCGGTATATATTGGAAGAGAGAAGCCAGTCTGGCTTGATTTACTGCTATCATCACCGTCAGTCAGTCAGTAAAGTAACTAGGAGGAGAACAACTCGTTAGCAGTTCAACAAAACAGAATCCAATACCCTGATTGATCCGCGAACCGGCCTTGCATCGAAGCTTATCAACGGAAATAAAAGGAACCCGTATTTTCCTTGAAACAATTTTATCATGTTGTTTCTTTCCCTCCACATATACTTCTCTCCCGAAAATGTGCAACCCTGGAACGAGACGTTTCATCAACGAGAAGAAATGTATTATTTGAAACATGCGACCGGCGTGTCTTTTCCATGTCGGCAAAACATATACAAGACGGTTATGCTAGACGAACGCATTAGCAGACACATAACTGACACAATATGGCTATTGTTATTATTTCTTTCAGCATATTTCTTTTATAATTTATATAGGTTCCTCCGGGGTACAACAATATCATTAGTCTTTGCCCGATACAGAAAAAGTGAAAGGCACTCCTTCGTTTTTACCAGATACAATATATCAAAAAGCAAGCATGTATACTTTAAAAGCTGCTGCGTAGTACGACTTATTTTTCCTTTATAATATAACTAGCAACGGTCCGGCGGTGCTCATTCTCCTGATCTCTCTGCGCCGTCATATTTGATATTATTGTTTTGTCTTTACGTACACTACTATTAGTATTGATTACTATTAGTTTACACATTTTCAACCATTAGTATTTATTATAACTACAAGTGTAGTTATTATAATTCATGGAATAAAGTTAACCAATTATCAGAATAGATTGATGTTGGCTTTCAATTCCACGAATCATTTATTAAAATATACTTCAGCCAGATCGTTCAGTGAGTGCTAGGTACGAATAGTTGAGTAGTCAAACTAAATTGCATGACTTCCTGTTAATATGTGCAGTGGCAGCTATTTGACATCCAGTGGAAAGCTTCTCGGTGTTTCTGACATTCAGTTTATTACACAGGTCTGTAATCACCAGGGCCGTGCATAAGGCAGTTCAAACAATGCATCTGAACAGGGTCCCCAATATTTTAGGAGGTGGCGGGCTTAATATAATTTATTCCGGTTAAAAAATAAAATGTCTCAGCTAAACTTGTTGGATTTGTTATAATGTTACTTCGAGATTATTGATCCCTACATGGCTTTACGTTAAATTGAATCAACCTCATAATTCTATGAATATTTCATTTTTTTCTCCAATTTGCATGGAATAATAGCTAAATGCAAACATAGAAGGGTCCCCGAAGAATGTTACTAACTTTGCCTCATCGCTGTTAGATTTGACCCTGATGATATTATAGGGGAACAAAAGTCTGCAATCACTAGCGCTTTCAGACGTTTCTACAACTTCATAGGTTAATTATATTGGTCCTTGCACGGTATTGAATTATTCTCAATTACAGCATACTGGTATTCACCTCACTCTGTCAAAGAAGACATAAGCATTGAACATTGATCGCAGCTTGACATCTATTGTGCTCTTTTTCATTTTTTCTGCTGACGACCTTGTGATCTACTGGCTCATGACAAAGGCCTCGAATGTTGGCATCAGGAAGATTAGAGCCTGTCTTTCATTCATAACGTAGTCGGTATCAGCACCACCTGCGAAATCTCTGTTGATATTAATCAACGTAAAACTCTGAGATCATACGATCGAACTCGGCAATACTCGATTTGAAATCAGAATGAGCCATATTAATATCAGACAGTTCTCGCAAAAGTGCCAAGTGTTGAGATCCTGTATGGTGCAATCCCCCGCCTCTCGTTAACCGGGATGATTTTGAGAATACCTCGTAGAACTCAATATTCGCTGCTTAAGGTGATGCTGCCCAGGATTGATTGTTTCTTCGTGATGTTTTGTTATGGTATAGAGGCGGCTACTATGAATTCTAGGTTTTAGTAAAACTACGACAGTGCCAGTTCAGAAGGGGCTGGACGTTATGGTGTGTGGAGCAGCATGCCATACATTTCATGTGATCTACTTTTCTGTGCGGCATACGAAACCACGGCTTCAAAGTATTTCAGTTACTTATCTTGAGTGTTGCGAATTTCGATATGCTATACCTAAATGTATGTAACTACGGAGCAGATGTCAAGGAAGGTAATTTATAGAAACTGAACAGATATCAATTACCTTTATTGTTTCGTATTAGATCTATCGAGAACCGCTGACACAATCAACTTAAAACTCAAAACTGCACTGTGTGCTGACAGACAGATCTGGCGAATATCGACTCTGTACACTGGACAGTGATTGAGTAATCGTGGTGCACACACACACACACACACACACACACCCACACACCCACACACACACACACACATATATATATATATATATATATCTCCAAGTGTAGTTAGATGAAGCATTGTTACGCGGGTAGCTGGGAGTGCTATCATTTGTGTTGCGCACGTTGCTGGTAATGTACTGAACCGGTCTGTATATTAGCTACTAGTTATTTTCTGTATGGCACCTATTTATGTAAACAAGAGACCTTTCTGTCCTTACGGATTGGTCACCCCTGGAAGGTTGTCGGAATTATCGACCGGAAAGATTTGTGGTAAGAAAACATGCAACAAGCCTAGCTGATGCAGGGTTAAATAAATATTTGTTAGTATACATGTATTTATTTATTTGAATGAAATGTGTTGCTTATTTCTAACATACATTTTCGTAGATGTGTAAGACTTGTCAATGTGGTTCAATTGGTAATACTGATGGTTCATTCGTTTGAAATAGGTTCATTTCCATTAAGAACAACCCAAACAATGCAATACATCACCACTGCTAATAGTCGCTAATTACTAGTTATAAATCAGACATTAATTATTTATTTCTAAATTCATTTGACCGATTAATAAACTTCACAGGACCTCACATAAAAGTCATATTCGCCCAATAGATGTTAATTCATCGGCGAAACCAAAAGCAGATTATTTTATTCTTTTGTTCATGAATTGGGGTATGAATACGAACAAATGATGCAATTGATATTCATGAAAAGTTCTCGATTTTACTTTACATACAGTAGTTATGGACATTAGTATATTTCTTTAACAAAAGGCGTTTTTCCCAGAAAGGAAACGAAAAATTGAAAGAATAGAATTCCATTTTACTTCCCCTATTTTTTACATAGGTAACATAGTTCTATTTTACTAATTGCTCGGATGTAACAGTTCTGAAAGTATCAACCTTCCGGTCACCATCATTTTAAAGGTAATTGAAACTAAGTGAATTCATGTGCTTGTATTCATTTTAAATATTTAGAATCCCGGGCAAAGCCGGGTCCTTCTGCTAATATTCCTTGATAAATTACGATAAGTATCAATTAGGTTCTGAAGTAACGTAGATTGTAATTCTAGCAATCATGGGAGTCTTTCTTCACTAGAATGGTTTGCAAACGAAAATGACTACAATCTCCGGTTAAAACGAATTAATATGATGCGTTTTTGTAACATAGCATCAAATCCAGCAAAGAGAAAACAAAACAAGCAGAAAACAAAACAAACAGAAAGCAAAACAAGCAGAACGATCCCGGGTGTACATGATTAAAGATTGGAGAGGGCGATCCAAGTGGAAAGCAGGTTAAACATATAGGTGCTTATTTGAGAGTAATCACATTCATCATTTTTCTCAGCTTGTCCCTTCCAGCTTACTTATGGACCCAAAAGCAGCCAACAATTCCACATGCATTTAATAATAATATCAATGCGGTGACAAACAAAACTAGACCGGAATATTAATTAATGATAGCCAATCTGGTAACCGTCTTTATTGCCAGGTCCAGTGCATCTCCATTTGTGTCGCTTAATTACTTCTAGGATATATTTTAGCTTGGTCTTAGATGATGTGTTCCGTTTGTCGGATTAGAATTGTCTCCGAAGAGGAAGATGATTGGAAAAAAGGAGTTTGTCTTTTCTTTGATTAAGCATGTTAGGTCGACTGAAGTTGACAGGATATTCCGATGTCTCGAAATATGTTGACATTTTATACGAATTATATTTCAGAATAAGATCGTTAGGTTGGAAGGGGAAATAAAAGACAAAAATGTCTACAGACAGAGCCTCTGAGAGGGTGGAAATTGATAAATATACTGACTAAAGAAACGAATGAACGACGGATTGGGAATTTTACTTTGGTCTGTAAAGTGATTGATCATATTATTCATTGACAGACGAAACGAAGCTATATATGTTGCAAAGCGGCAGATGTAGAAGAGTATACATATGGACTGAGCTGCTATTATTTCCAAATTGTTATTTCAGCAAACATACACACATCATTAATTAACACTACCCACGACAAACCGATGTAATCACTGTTGCTGGGTTCAGGTTATTCATGTGTCCTGGCATGTATATGTATCTATCTATGTATCTGGACGGCGCCCATCTATAACATGTCATGGAAGCGACTTGAAATTGTGCACACCCACCCCCTTCAATGAGTAGAGAAAACGCTTCATTTTTTACCCATCCCAGCTAGAAAACTGTTTAATTGGGGAGGGGGTTAATTTACAATGTACCTTTATGTTAAATTGGTCAAATAGTTTGTGGAGACGTCTTTTCTTTGAAAATTAGGACTGTTTAATGATTACAGACGAATAAAACCCGAGAGAAGTAACGTATTCAGTGATCACCCGTTTTCCAAGTTTTTATTGATCACCCCCAACACAACAGGCTGCCTGAAGACGTTGGTCAACTGACGGGTGATATTGAGTCACTAAACCCAATTTAATAGTGTTGTGTGTTCTCCCGTTTTTGGAGATAATAATGTGTACGTGACCAAAACGCCATATCATACAAATGGACTAGAACATAGTTCAAACGACCGACGAAGCCAGAACAAAGAACATACATTTGACCAACCCGAGATTTTAAGGACGGCCGTGCTTTTTCAAAAGCGGCAGGAGTGACGGGTCAAACCAGCATAGGCCTTGGCCCGTTAGGAGTGAAGGAGGAGAGATGAGGAAGACGCCTTGATATGTCAATACTACCATCACTGTTACTCATTCAGTAAAGTGACCAATGTTAACTGAAACAGAATTCCACGCCTCAACGTGATCCGTGAGCTGGGCCGGAATCGAAGATTTCAACAGGAATAACAGGAACACATATGTTCAATTCTCTCCCGCCACGTGGGCAATCGTTTTCTCCGGCATGGGCGAGACATGTTTCTCTCCACATAATGGTTGCTTCCGTAAATGTACAACCTAAGAACGAGACAACCGGCATTATTCTACATATTTTATATAAAACGTGAATGTATGTTTCAAACCATAGTGGTACTATTTTCATCAATTTAACTGAATGTCACCACCCACATTGCTTAATTTACGAGATGGAGAGAAGCGTATATGTGTCTCATATGCGATTCATAAGTTCCCTGTTAGTGCTAGTATCATCTGTAATCCTTTGTGTGTGCCTGTTAAATAGTCCACAGCTTGGTTTTTCTTCCCATACATTTCATATCAGTTATCACTTAATATTGATTCTTAGTTGATGTCATGTATGTAATTGCTTTCGAAGATCACGCCCCATGTTAGTGAATATACTGGTATATGCGCGGTAAAGTTTTCTTCATTCCACAAAGCTCTTAATTATACAGTATTAGAATGTTTCTAACATTTCAATCGGCCTGGTTTGGAGGTTTAATCTCAAGCCTATACCATTTTAACAGATAATCATTAAATAATACTCATATAAATAGCAGATCGTGTGTATCTAAAGACATTAGGATACTCGAAGAGAGGACAAACACTCGGTCTGTCGCGATCTGAGCTCCTCCCTCTTGACACATATACACTCACTTATTCCAATCAATGTCTAAACAACGAGAGGCAGAACTCTTAAATACTAAAGGTGTTTCGACTTGTCATTATTTTTCTCTTTCAATGAAGAGACGAGATGAATTAAAGACTTTAAATCCATGGGAATGAGTTACTCCATTCAAACTGTCTTCATTATGTTTCTTATTTCTTTAGCTGTTCTCTTGGTAATACAAACATCTCGCAATAACATTTGGCAAACGGTGACGGTTATGTTTTTGTTGAAGTGTTTACGTCCCTGCCGGCCACGATTATCATTTACAGGTCTGAATAGTTGAGAAACAGGTCTGATTAGTAACTCAATAGAAACCGCCACGTCAACAATGTATTTTGGCAGCATACCGTATTGGGGGTGATTAATTAAACAACATTGGAAAATAGGCTGATCAGTGAAGAAGGCATTGGTCACTAAAAAATACCAAATTTTCAAAAAACAATCGTTAACATTGCCGGACACACACTAAGGGACCAATTAAGCATACACCTATACTGTGGAATGAACCCTATTTTAGTGGGGAATTAAAAAAACGAGTATTTTCTAGACATAATAAGGCGTAAATGTTTAGATTTTCAACCCTCTAGCCCCATCGATGCTACCTGTACGCGTACATACATACATGCATACATACATAGCCAGCAGGTCAGACCAACTTAAAAACTGAAGAAACGTATGTTGATTGTTTTGTTGACAGTTTTGGTTGACGGTTTCTAATTATTTGTGAGATTTAAACAATGTAAACAATAACAAGAAAGTTGCGACGTCCCGTTTATTTCAGGACTTGCGGACGGAAGATTGTTTCTGTTCCACTTCTATTCATGATTCATAATTTGGCTTTTTTTGTTGACAAGCTGGATCGAATGAATAGGACGAAATTATTTTAAATCTGAAAAAGAAAACTATTAATATACAGAATACATATGCATAACATGCAGAATATAATTCAAATACAGATATAGCAATACATTTCAATTAGAAAATAGAATCAAAGGCTGTGTAATGGTAGGTGTGTGGTTGTTGCATATTTCCAATCGGTTTCAGAGGCTGGATTTCGAATTCGTTTAAAAGTCATGATTTCGAATGCTGATTCTAATTGCATGTAGGACCTCCCTAGTTGGAAGATTCGCAAAACATATATTGTCTGCTCCAATTCTTTTCATCTGAGCATGTGCCTTAGTCAGTTGAATAACTTTGAGGGCCTGCCTCGTGAGTGAGATAGTTTTGTATTTTCCACCGATGTAAGAGGATGGTGATTGATCCTGAGGTGGATGCGACGAGGCAGCTGTCGCCGATCGCGATAGGGAAATGTGCAGACTGTTCGAATATGTGTGATCTTTGAAGATGACTAAGCCGCCATTTCCTTAGATAGGCTACTGTCCGTTAATATTAAATGGCTTGGAACTTCCAAACCTCATGTATATTCACATTCTGCAAATAAAGAATTACTTCAGGAAATTGCAAAGATATTGCACAAATATATGTGTTTGCTATTCAGCGTCACCCTCGTCTTTCCACATGTCGTGCTAGGTAATTTAAACATAATATTACATTAAAAAAACATACTTGTATGCATTTAAATTTAAAATGAAAAGACACTCACACTTTTTTATTTTGACATTTTGTTTATTGCTGTGCTTTTTATTAACCGAGATTGAAATAACGGAGGAACAAATGAACATTTCAGCTGATACTTTATGTCAGGTGGCAGTTTTACGCACTCAACACATTAATGTCCATGATATGCATGGACTCGGATCTTTTCGATCTCTATGGCACATATCATTGGACAACACCCACGTTGAAGACAGAACATTGTTCAAATCATTCCTGTTATCTCGACGAAGGTCTGAGTCTACGCTCTTTAAATATGATTATTGTATGTGTTTTTATAATTGCTGTTTCATGTCAGGGTTATCAATAGCAAGTTTGGTTTTGATATCGATTGCAGTTAAATCAACATATGTTTATTATGAGGCATTGTGTTGTTCTTCTGTCTTTTTAAATTATTTACTGAGCGATGTTCCTAATTGATTCGAAGCACGATAATCGAAACGGTATCGTGTTTGTTCCAGAAATCAATAGTCAGTGTTCAACAACTATTTATGGCTTGGGTTAGAATGCAGCACATTAAGCAATTTCTACCGAATGATTTCTCTTCTAAAAGCAGTTTTCGTGTAGTCGATCAAAATCTACGATGTTCAACAGTTTCATTGATTCATGAAGCATATATATATGTTAGGATGTATGTTTTTGTTTGAACAGCGCATTCTTTACTCGAGAGCGACTGGCGAGGTATCTGGCGAGACATTGCTATATCCCTGGTTTCTTACTCTGGCAGTAAAGCATGTAGTGATTCAAGTTTGTAGATTTATTTCACTCCAAAGTATATAGAATAATATAATATAACATGATAGTGAAATAAATGATGGTCCTGGTGCAGCTGATGTAGTATGTTGCTTGAAATGCCTAGGGTCACCTTACACTTGTAGTGGAACTGATAATAATTCAAGAGAATTCAGGAATTCATGAACTTTCCAATTGCGTCCCACTATATGGGTAACAGAAATAATGCCATTAAACAACGTTGCGAAGAAGAAAGGAAACTTGAAAATGTGCGCAGAAAGCCTTGTCAGTAGCCATTTTCGCTTCGCTCGGACCAGTAATTCTAATCTTAAATTGCGATTTGTATGGGTCTCGCTACATATGTGAGTTTCTCGAGTAACTGTATAAATGGTTGCATTAATGTGCAACATTCTTTTTTTAATTTCTAAGATGGCAAATGTATAACAGTGACTGAAGGGGAGACGTGTATGAATCAAATTAGTCTAGACTGGAGCTTTCATTCTATTTATAGTTGTAGAACATTAAGCAACATTTTGTCAATACAACTTTTATAAAAGCTTTCGGAAGACATTAAGGGAAAATGATTTAATGGACTGAGACATAAATTAGACATTACTTGTGAAAAGTATTCTCAATGAAATTATCGGCATCAGATGTCATTAAGCTTTTAAAACTGCATTGGTTTATAATTCTCCCAATTAAAGACAATCTTTTTAATTTCATTTTAATTATCCTTATTAATGTGTTCAAATCAACCAGCGTCTGCAAAGCAAATGTCATTAGATATGTTATGCTTTAATTGTCATTTGACCACGAATTGCACAGCTTTTGTTAATTAACTTTTTATAAGACCAGAAAGCACTCAGCCAACGGCATTGTCACCAAAAACTTAATTAAAATCATTTGAAAAATATCTATGATGCGGGGACCGTAACAGTAAGAAATACCCCGATCAGCCAAACAAACATAACAAAAGAGTTTCAGTTGTCTGAACAGAAGTTGGAATGTTAATGACTCTTCTCAAAATCATTGACAACTAATAAAATACACGTTGCTTTGCTGACGGCATCTCTAGGGGTGAGCATATACTTAACATTAATATATGCAAATAATGACGGGAGCGTAAGGTACAACAACAAAATATTTCATAAAATAACACCATTCTTAATGTTATAGTTCGTAATAGCAACCCAGGTCATTGTCTTTATTTTGGTATACGACGAAACAATAGCAGCAATAGTAGTAGTAACACATACACACACACACATAGCCTCAGTAGTAGTAGTAGTAGTAGTAGTAGTAGTAGTAGTAGT
This sequence comes from Architeuthis dux, assembly GCA_006491835.1. Taxonomy (NCBI): domain Eukaryota; kingdom Metazoa; phylum Mollusca; class Cephalopoda; order Oegopsida; family Architeuthidae; genus Architeuthis; species Architeuthis dux. The sequence continues at coordinate 902,257 of VCCN01002784.1, read as the reverse complement.
AGTAGTAGTAGTAGTAGTAGTAATGATAGTAGTAAAACATTTTCATCATTAAGGGGTATGATTGTTCGAAGACTGACCCATTTAAAGAGATAAGCGTTTGCGCAAGGGATTTCGAGTTAGCTGTTTCGGGGATAGATTATCATCTGACTGAGTGGCCATTTGAACGGACATACATGACTGGTCACAGCCAGCTGGTATTAATACATAGATATGTAACTAAAAAATAAGTGGGAGGGGTAGATTCTACATTTCTTGCACGCCTGCATCCGTGCATGCATGCTGGTGCACGTGGTATTGGCACATCTTTAAGAACGTGCAACTCTATTAACAATGCTAACGAAAACAACTTCTTTGAATCTTGGCAATACACTAAATGGTGTGTTGTATCCAACATAGGCATGTGCTCGAAGTCGCTTCAGCTTGTACCGGGTGTTCCCAAAAAGATGCTACACTCTTCTATTTGAACTATTCTAAATCTAAAACATATGTTTAAAGACACACATTACAAAAAAGATCACAAACACATGCACATTACACATACATATTAACTGTACGTACACTACATGTTGAGTGTGGTTTCCTTGAACCTGGATGGAGGTTCATACCCGTTTCATTAAATTACCGGTTCATTGGAAAACGACAAAACCGATCCGACATAAAGGAATGGATGCTCAAATGAGTCTAGCGCATGATGAAATCCTCCAAACCGCTAGATACTGTTGTTATTGAGTACATTGTCGCCACAAAGTATAGCATGCCATTTTTAGTTTTTTAAACACCCTGCCCTTGCCATCCATCTCTTCTGTAACCTCTTTAAACACATCCTGGCGAAGAATATTGAAATCAGAATGGGGTTTAAGCCACTGTCTTGCATGGCACCTTTTGTGATTGGAAAAGTTTGTAGGAGTCACTGCTGCATTCGAATTGCCCAATATGTGCTTTGTAGCATAACGGGGTGTACTAACCACCATATCACGGCCGCCACGAGGGAAAGAGAGAGAGATAACAGTTTCTGGACAGGTCGCCATGAGGGAAGGTTTGTTGAGGGAGAGAGTTTCAATTTCTGGTTTTCCTCCGCGGGCTGCGGTGACGACGATGATTATGTCTCTCTGTCCGGTTCTGTCGACTGGAGCCAAATCTCTCTGTGGAAGGAAAATTCATGTTGGGACACAAAGAAAACACTCCCACGTGTGTGGAGAGAAAAGACGACAAAATCCCCGGATTTTAGAGTTTCATGAAGTGTTATTTTCGTACCACGCCGGTCAATTTCTGGTCTGCGGATTTCGGCGAGGTACGGAAATTCTGTTGCATTGTCGTTGTTTAAAGGGGTCGGTTACTTTTCAAGGACTGCTACTTCTACTGCTACTGATACTGGCACTGCTACTGCTACTGGCACTGCTACGAGGCAGGGACACCTCGCGTTCCCCCACTGCCTCCGGACCCCCACTAATTCTACTGTTTTTGATCTGGCCTTTATAAACCTAATGGTCATAACTCCTCCCACTTTTTAAATTTCCAACGGTTTTTCGATAGCCTGATACCCCTCTTGGTCACGTAGGCAGTTTGACACAGATTCCAAATCTGACCCCGTTCCTATCCCCACTGGTCACTGGTAATCTGATCCTGTCAGTTTCACTACAGCTTCATTAAATGTTGTATAGCGCACCGTGTTTTGGTGAGCACTCAGAGTTGCTTCAGTTTGAACAGGCTGTCGTTACTCCATGTGCGGATGTACATATTGTCCTGTCATCCATCTCTTGGTTGGCTTGTGTGAACATCATCCTAAAGAATATTGAAAACAATGTGGGGGCCAGCACACAGCGTTACTTGACGGCGTTTCTGATTGGAAAATGTGTGGAGGAGTCGCTACTGCATCCAGCAGTATATATATACGTCACATGAACACTGTTCTTACATACATAATACAACCTAGCTGTGAAATATATATCATTTAGAATACTATATTTATTTTCTCCCTCAGATAATGTAACTATATACGCACGGAAAACAGTTTCTCGGCTGATGTCATATAATTATACACATACACATGATATACAGATGTTTTCACTGCAAATTGCAAATTAATTTATGACAATGAATATAAATATAGTGTAATTAATGTAAATTGTTACAAATCGTATATCCTCTGCTTACTGTTATCAACCTGTAATTGTTATCTAAGAGACCCTATGCAACACTGATCACAATAAGCGGCTTCCTCGGTATTCGGAACTAAATGACGCTTCCATTTAAAAGAACTGTATCTGCGTAATTTTTATTATGATCCATGAAAGCAATAAAGATCATAGTGTATGCCTTTTAAAAAGTTTAAACGCATGCAAAAGGAAGACCAAAACAGAAAATAGTATTCGAATTGGTATATTTTTATCATTTTTTAACTTAAATTAATTTTTTTTTTCTAAAATTTATTTTCATTAGATGAAGTAAATGAGGTAAATATGAATAACAGTGATTTACAAAATCACTGTTATTTATATTTACCATCATCTCAAGGTATGTTGTTTTTTATCGCAACTAAACTCAGGTCATTTATTCCGAACTGCACTGATTATTTATTTACTCACTGCCGAAGGTAAACCGGTCTGTGTTCAGTTGAGATAAAAAGCAACGACACTTGAGATGAAGATGAATAGTAGAATGACAACTAATAATAGTTTTACAATCTTTCGACCACTTCATCCTGTAGTCCTTTTCTATCGAAATTCATTTCTGGCAATCGAGCATGTGTATTTAGTCTGAAGAATCAACACCATATATTTGGAAAAGAAAAGATACGTGCAGTAATGTTAATGTGCTATGATCCACTTTCTCATCAGCACCAGAAACGGAATACCGTAACGATCATATGTGTTATGCAATACTTTAGCTCTCCTGAACATTGGTTCCCATATTAAACTACACTCCACATTCGGTCTACTTATATATTTTTGGATGGAATTATGTTTTGCTTCCTTCACTTCACTGTTGTTTGTTATCTATTATTTTAACTTCATTGAGAGTTTATTGAATTATATAAGAAATGTGTGACTAAATTATGGATAACAGAATAAACATTTGGAAAATCAAATATGTTATCGCTGGTTTGTAAGATTTCTTTATTGAACAACCGAACAACAGAATCGAAATGTAATTATAAGCGTATATGGCAATGTTCTTTCTCTGCAGCTGTCAATAACAACTTAATTTTAAGAAATTCCATCTGAAAATAGACTTACAAGAAAACTATCCCAATATAATTTACTAACGATATGTCATGTGGAATTATTATTTTATATTTACTATCATCAGTATGTGTACTCACTGAGTTGTAACTGGTAGCTTACACCGGACATCAAGTAACAGCAACTCTTCTTAATACCATCGAACTCTCCACGGTATTCTAGCTGTTTGCGGTAGTCCCAACAACTTTTACAATACGGATTCACCTCAAATTACTGAAGATGATGTTAATAATAATCGTATTGACTCCTGTCAAGAAGGTATAGAATAACAACTGTTTGCTGTCGCTGCCTGTGCATGTGTGGTAGTTATAGGAGAGTGGTTTGACCAAGTGCTCATTCACGAACTCCCTTATATATCAGCTATGTGATGGACATGTTTCAAGATACCTGGCGAGGGGACAGTTTGAGAAGGGAATGCTAACGTGCTAACAATAGAATAGCTGTTTTAGAAAGTTGGCTCCGGACACGAGAGTACTTAAAGGAACTTCAGGGTCCAATTGAGAACATATTTGGAAGAAGGCTCTAGAACAGTGATTCGAGCTCTTTCAGCAAATCTCATATTCCCTTAAGAATGTTCCTTGTCATTTGGTTGTTATAGGAATGCTCTTTTTATTGAATAAATAAATTACATATGAACTGATGGGTACTTCCTTGCAATAGTGGGGACGATTTCTGAAACATTCCATCACTTTTACGATAATAGTAAATGAACAATGTATTTCTGTTTTCTTTCCAATATAGTATTTTAATTTCCCTGTGATAATCCGACATATTTTGTAGAGACTAATAAATAATGCGATTTCACATGGATGTCTATATAATGTTTTTAAAGGTTCCATTACTAATACTATTAATACTGTAGTGAGTTCAATCCTCCTATGTTTCCCCCATACTCGTGACCTCACGGCGTGCTTTACTAACCGAGGTAATCATTATTATGAAAAGTAAGATCAAATATATTTCATTGAAAGCATGTCTAGACAATGTTTTTCCAGTCAAATTAGAAATGAACTTCTCCGGACCACCAACTGATGTTTGGAAATCATGTTTCGGAAGAATTGATGAGATAATCTAGATGAGTGTTTGTTTCGTCTCTAAGAAAGTTGAAAGAAGACAACAGAATAACAAGACAACAAGAATAAAGAACTTTGAAAACTACCCTTAACTCACACCCTATCATGTCTATAAGAGACAAATTGTATTTTATTTTATTCGTATCGGTCGTGTTCATCCCGTCGTGGTTTAAAATAAATGTGTATGTAGATCAAACTGCCACGCTAGTGTGACAGTCGTAGAAAAACCCCGGATCGGTTCATCGATATATGAATCAATAGATACATAGGTGATAGCAATCGACTGTGATAGATACATGAATATATAGAAATGCATTGTAATACATAGATGAAAATACATGCGTTGATCGGGCGATTGATGAATCGAAGTGAGCCGATAGATCGATAGGTGAGAAAAACCGAGGCAGGTATTTAAGGACAAAAATAGATTGGAAACTACTAAATAAATATATAACAACACATTTTAAAAAGGAGTGCAAAATATATGCATACATATTTACATATGTATACATATTTACAGACTGTTAATACATGGTGACTTGCTTGCGGAACAAGAGCAGAGGAGAGCCTACATAAACTTAGGCGTCTGTTTTGGTCACGGGTAATTAACTTCACGTGCCGGTGCCAACTTCCCTGACCACCCGTTTATTCTGTCTTGGCAATCAAAATTGGTTCCTTTGGTTAAGCCTACGTGTTGATTTTGGTCCCACCCTTTTTTGACACCTACATCCATGACCCGCCCACTCAGGGTTCTACATATTTAGGTTACCTCTTTTCGTCCCTACCCTTTATTTCTTCCAATCATCTGTTTTTGATCGAAGTCTCTTTCCTACGCCCACTCGCGGTCACTTACGTTAAGTTACTAATCTTTAGAATGTATCTATGCTGAGAAGCCGACAACTCACTATCACTAAACTGAGTTGTTGTTTTCCAGCATTATTTCTGACTTATCGCCGAGCATCCACCGTATGACCTCAGGCGGTCTGAGAAGAAAAATGCCCCTTTTTCTGACCGTGAGAAGACTTTAGTTTTCTTTTGTTAACTTAATTAAATTAAAACTGCGGGCTTTAATTAAAATTAAGTACAGGTACCACTGATCATAACGTAACATCCGCCGATACATTCTTTCTAAACTATATTATATATAATTTAAAAGATATGTCTGTATAGATATACGTCCATAATTCTAAAATCACAAAAAAACAAAGCAAAACAAAAAGAAAAACGGGAAAAAAAACATTCAAAATATATGAAGTCAAAATAAAATAAGATAATGGATTTCCAAAAGTCTATTTTGCTTCCGTTCATTCAATGTAGAGGTGAGACACCAAAACAAACAAAAACAAACAAAACAGCCTAAAGGTGCCCGTCAAACGTTGTGTTGTTGTTATTTGTTTTATTTCTTTCGCACGAAAACAGTGTATGCTTTTATACATATGCAATTGTTTGTTTCTGTTTCCTCTTGCATCTTTCATCCATCTGTCCCTTCGTAGATGGGTTCTTCTTCTATTCTTTCCACACCTCTTTGAACACGTTTCATGTATATGTCAAGCAATGACATCACGGTTGTTATGTTTTCAGCGTTAATTCTCTCTATTTTAGGTATAACACGTATGTCTGTGCCAGAATGTTTGTGAAATGTTTGTCTTATTTTCACTATTATTTCTCCTTTTCCTTTTACTTGAGTTCCCTTTTCTTTTTTTAAAGGCAAAGTAGATTACCGAGGTGGAGAGGCATCCCGAATGCAGTTATTGTCGTGATTATTTTTGTAACCACCGATCACCCATGCGTTATGCTTATTCCAATTATGTATTATGCCATCAGCATATTTTCCACCAGTCAAGATTACAAGAATGTGTCTGTGTATTCTTGTGAATGAATTTTTTTATCGATACTTCGTGCGATGTTGTTTCTGCCGCAGTTTAAGTCTGCTTTCAGCGGTCTCAGCTTGTTAGTTTTCGATATTTACACAGACAATACTGCCGATATCGTTACGTTCGAAGTGGGTGGTTAATGATCTGGATAAGTTGATTTATATATACAGTACTAGTCGCCGAAGTATGAAGTCGTGTGGCCGTGTTCAAGACTGCTGATGTGTCTCAATTCTAAGGTAAGTGCCTCTCCCTTCCTCGTCCGTTTCCATTAATGGCCCCCTTTATCTCTAAAATACTAGAAAACTAAGATCTTCTCACGGTCAGAAAAATGGGATCTATTTCTTCCCAGACCGCCTTACGTCATAAGGTGGATGCTCGGTGCAGGCGCTGGCCAGAAAGGAATTTGGGAGTTGTACACTCAAAAAGAAATTACTGAAAGTGGCGTCAGAAAGGCCTAGCAAAACAGAGGCCCATACCAAAGTTCACAGTTGGGGTCCTAAGATAAGTCATAAATGATGACGGTTAGATGAAAGCCAACCTATTTTAGTGATAGATGAATTTTTCGGCCTTTCAGCATAAGCATATTTTAAAGATAATTAAATTAACACTTCGATAAAAAACAGATGTTTGGAAGAGGAAATACATAAATGAGTAGATACGAAAAGAGGCAACCTAACTATGGAGAACCCGGAGTGGGCGGGTCATGGATGGGCGTGTCAAAAATCGGTTGGACCAAAGCCAACACGCAGGATTAAAAAAAGTAACCAATTTTGATTGCCAAGGCAGATAGGGTAGACGGGCAATCAGAGAAGTTGACATCGGCACGCGCGGCGTGACCAAAACATACATTTAGACTCTCCTCATCTCTTGTTCCGCAAGTCACCGTCTATTAACAATCTTCCTCCCGCGGTGTAAGATTGTAAATATGTATGTATATGTTTTGAAAACTGCTATGTCTGTTTCTGTTTCATGTGAAGTGAAGGAACCGGAGCGGAAGCGCATGGCCGCTTAGAACAAGATCTTCCCGAATACCGAGTCATCCGAGGAAGGCTGGAGGGTACACGGCCAAAACATCGTGACAAAGCAAACCGATAAAGACGAGGAAATTAGTCCAAACAAACCGCAGACACTGATTAAGTTTAGCTTAGTCTGGAATGAATCTAGAGTAGTTGGAATCAAGCGAGGATGGAATATAATACTACGCCGATGAGTTCGATCTTCACTGAGTGCACTGTACTTGTTGCCTTGTGGCGTGCTCCATTCAGCTTATTTAACATCATTTGAATGTCGGTCTGATACATTTCTGGCTTGCTTACTATCACGCCATGGTATGTGTCTTCCTTTTCTTTACTAAGGAGAGATTCCTCTGGCGTCAGAACACAGTAGTGGGGAACCTAGTCAAGACCGAATTCACAATACTAGCAAATGATCTGAGAGACCAGTTTCCTATCACTACTAACGAACTAAATCCTATAATTTTAGATTATGGAAAGAAATGCAATCGTATTATTTACAGTTATATATGATTCTATTGGAATGGAAACAC
>VCCN01002784.1:703465-717145 GCA_006491835.1 Architeuthis dux | reverse complement strand
TTAAAAAACACGTTCTATCATCATTACACTTAATATCAAATCCACCCTTTTTGCGGCAAATTCCCTATAACGGCACTCTTGAATTCCTGAGAGTCTCATAATAACGCGGATCTGCTGTAATTCACAGATTATTTTCCGATCTTAATTAGAGCGCTATGATGCTACACATGTTATCTCTGAACTTATTGAAGCCTAGGGAAAATAGCGTAAAAAGGAAAGTGTGACAGTCTTTTCGACTGATATTTTCCCGACGTATAAAAACAGTCAGAAACTGTTTTTACAACTAATAATCCAGGAGCTAAGTCCACGTTATTTATGTTTTGGGGTGCACATCGTGTGAGTAAGTATTATAACTGTCAGCATGTGCATTCTGTGTGACAATTGCAACGTTTTATCGAATAGTATGTATCTGTGTATGGGAATATACGTGTATGAATGCATATGTGTGTATATATGCGCGAACGATATTGTAACGAAATACACCCAGATCGTGTTACCGGTAGCCGTTGGAAGCGGCCAGATTTGAAAATAGGAGGGAGTTGTGTTAAATTGCGTACGTGGCAAACTGGACAGATCGGGTTACCGGAAACCGTTGGAGAGGGCTAGATTTGAGAATAGGAGGGAGGAAGGATCGTATGACCAGTAGTAATTACAAAGGGCTAGCTTTTTAAATAGAGTGGAAGTTGAGATCTGGCGCCGTTAGTGACAGGTCGCACGCAGAGGCTCCCTTGGTCGTCAAAAGTTGAGATCTGGCGCCGTTAGTGACAGGTCGCCCGCAGAGGCTCCCTTGGCCGTCAGGGGGGAGGATGAGGAAACCGGTTAGAAGCAGTAGGGCAGTTGGTGCTTCGAATCCGGAGCGACAGATCATAGACGAAATGGCTTCGTCCACCCGGCTGGGTGGAAGAGGGGGGATCCCTTGATTTTCGTAGTAGTAACTCTGAAAAGCGACCAACTCAGTTAGAAAACGAAACGCAACAGATTATGAACCTGTATATACGGAAATAAAACCCCATATTTAAAATAGAAGATCCTTGAATGCTGTCGTCTTTTCTCTCCACACACGTGGGAGAGCCATTCTCCGAAGTTAAGTTCCCTCCACAGAGAGTTCAGCTCCCGTCAGCAGACCCGGACAGAGAGTCATAATCATCATCATCATGATCAAACCACAGCACCGGAAGAAATGATCTTCTCACTTTCTCTGAATATATCTCTCCTCTTTCTCTCTCTATATATCTCTTTCTCTTTCTCTCTCTCTCTCTCTCCTCTCTCTCTCTCTCTCTCAACACCTATTTCTCTCACGGCGACCAGAAGAAGTACACATCGCCATTATGCAACAATATCGAACCATGATGCACCCGTGTGGTGAACCGCCAATATACGGTTGTGGAAACTCCGGTACTTGACGAGACTGCCGTCGTTGGTTCTTGCGAGGCTCCGCCATATTTTCGTCCCTCTCTCAACTGCCGCTCATCGTAGTAGCAAATCCACCAGTTGCCCAAAACTATCCCAATCCCCTGATGACCTACTTCCCTGGGAGACCTCTATTGTTCCTCCTCTACTATCATGCACACATGCTTTATCTATCTCTCCCCACCAACCAGATCCGCCACAAGCTAAAATATAGTTTTCCGTTTCTCCCAGGTCGAGTCAATATAAAGAGGCTTAGATCACCCATAAGAAGGGTATTGCGTAATCATGTTAGTGACATGCAGACATAGTGTTATTGGCATGTAGGTAGAGACTGCATAGGACAACGTGCACTAAAGAATGAAACAAACGAAGTATCGTGTCGTATTATAGTGTTTTGTTTATTTCCGTACAGCGGCAGACGGCGACATACAGCAGTTTTCAAAATAAAAACATATCGCCCGGTGAGAGAGGAAGGCGAGAGCGTATACATGGCCGATTTGCTTACGGATCGAAAGAAAGAGATGGTCTGATAAACTTAGGCGCGTGTTGGTCACGTGTACTTCACACTCGTCGAGACTACGCGTGTGGCGCTAACATCCCTGCCGCCTTGTTCTCAAAGCCACGGTTCTATTTAAGCCCGGTGTCTACCTAGTTAACTTGCCTCTTTTCGTCCCCACTCATTATTTCTTTGTTTCCTCTTCCAAACATCTGTTTTTGATCGAAGTCTCATGGCTCCGCCCACGTGCGGTCATTTCCGTTAATTACTTATCTTTATATATCTTTGGAATCCGTAATGTGTGTTCGACTGTCCGCCATCTATGAAATCGCAGCATGGTTTCTTTTGATTCGCGATATTTTGTTTTCAAATTCTAACTCCCAAATTCTTTTCTGACCGAAACCGGTGCCAAACATTCACCTATGACCTACGGTGGTCTGGGAAGAAATATATCCCTTTGTAGCGAAATAGACAGGATCAGATTTCCAGTTACCATAGGAACGTGGTCAGATTTGGAATCTGTGTCGAGCTGCCTGCGTGACTAAGAGGGGTATCAGGTTACCGAAAAACCGTTGGGGATTTGAAAAGTGGGAGGAGTTAAGATCTAGGTGTATAAAGGCCAGATCAGTAGCAGTAGAGTTAGTGGGGGTCCGGAGGCAGGGGGGATCGCGAGGGTCCCGGCCTGGGATCGCGAGGGTCCCTGCCTCGTAGCAGTGCCAGTATCAGTAGCAGTATCAGTAGCCGTCCTTGAAAACTGACCGACCCCTTTAAACAACGACAATGAAACAGAATTTCCGTACCTCGCCGAAATACGCAGATCAGAAATTGACCGGCGTGGTACGAAAATAAAACTTCATGAAACTCTAAAATCCGGTGATTTTGTCGTCTTTTCTCTCCACACACGTGGGAGTGTTTTCGTTGTGTCCCAACATGAATTTCCCTCCACAGAGAAATTTGGCTCCAGTCGACAGACCCGGACAGAGAGACATCAGCGGCAGATCGGAGATGAGATATCATCACCATCATCATTACCATCATCACCATCGCCGTCTGCAGCCCGCGGAAGCGAATCGGACAGAGAGACATCATCATCATCGCAGTCCGCAGCCCGCGGAGGAAAACCGATCGTCTCTCTCTCTCTAACCCTCAACAAACTTTCCCTCATGGCGACCCTGCCAGAGACTACTATCTCTCTGCCTCTTTTGAACTCACCCTGAGATATCTCTCTAAATCTATCCCACTCTATTTCCCTCGTGGTGGCCGTGATCGTGTGGTGGTTAGTAACCCCACCACGTTCTCCTACACCTTTTTCTGACCGTGAGAAGATTTTAACAAGGCCATCGCAACGACCATAACGTAACATACGTCCCTATCATTTTTTCTAAATTATATACTATATAATTTAAAAGATGTGTGTATATACAGGTCCATAATTATAAAACGATGCATGTCAATGTGATCCTCTCCCGTTACGGGTTCTTGTCTCTGAATCATAACAATTAATAAATTATATCTAGTGTCCTTCTCTCTTTCCGCAAAACACATCACCAAAAACAACACAATAATACAAAGAAATATCACATCGAGACAGTTACATAATTAGTAAAGATAACATTCGGAAACATAGTTGCAAGAAGGGAGAAAAGAAAAGAAAACAAGTCTCTCACATGAAAGGAACAACATAATCACCACTTTCGTGTGGGCATACTCCACCCTCCGAATCAGTGAAATATTCATTTCAAACTGTGTTTTTCTAAACCCCAATGTTAATCATGAGTTTCCGCTCCGTCAACACCGACAACAAAGAATCCCATGTCAGAGAGATTTACTAGCCCAGCATACAGATCGAATTTCCATCACCAAATCAGATCGGAAGAAATATACACTCCGGAAAGTGGGTACGAATATCTCATGTTTCGATTCGACATATTAAAACAAACGCCCTCTCCCCGAGAATAGAAATACATAACAATTGAATCAAAAGTAAAAACACGACCGAAAGACATCACAATAAGGAAAACAAAAATCACAATATGAAGCGGAAATGCAGTTTCGATAATCCCTTACATTTAACACCTTCTCCAATGCATATATGAGGATCGATTCGTTCGCGCAATTGTCGTCAATGTGCCTGTTTGAAATACTGACTCTCCGCAGTTTCAAACATGTGTTTTCGACCCAGGGCTCCTTTCGCATGAAACTCATTTTCACAAAATAACATTCTATTTTTCACAGGTAAGTTATGTTAACGCAATCACAACGGCACGTTTTTGTCCGCACCATAATAAAAAGGGCATAGCTGATATTATCCCCGAGACAATCTGTCGCCTTAATCGTTGACGCATGATTTAAAATCTAATCATCGCGAAATAAGTCGGTGTCGAATGTACAAATAAAATTATAATTCAAAACTAAATGCTAGTACAGTATACAGGACATTAGTTTTTCTTTTAAAAGAACCATCCGCGAAGGGACAACACATTCAGATCCAACTATTTTACACTGAAGAAAATGTAACATACCACCAAAATAAAATGTTATAATCAACACGAGGAGAGAAAAACATAAGAAAAGAATAAAAAGATATGGGAGATAGAAACAGGGAAAGAGGCAAAATATAGAATCGGTAGTTTTAAGTAGGACCAGATTGACACACACTTCTGTAAGGAGTCGATACCGGTGAGGACATGGGCTGCTTTGGCCTGTCTCGCGAAAACAGTACGTGGTTAATTAGGTGTAGCGAACGAGAGGTAAGTAGTGTCTTCCTCACTCCTTTTTTGACGGCTATATTTTCTTAGCACCCCTACGACCCCCTCTCTCTCTCTCTCTATCTCTCTCTCCTTACCGAGTACGGTGTTTGTTTTGATTTGAAAACAGCTGTGTTCACATTCGGTCCCTACCAAGGTATATGCCAACAACAAACAAGTCAAAGAAAATAAAAATATATATTCCTTCAACAAACAAGCGAAACTTCGACCCTTCTTCAATTGCAGAGTGTAACATTGTACACATATGCAAACATTTCACATGCGGTGCACGTGCTATTGTTACAGATATGTGTCGTTACTCAGCTCTTCTGTGTATAATTCTGCATGACATTCTGAATAATGTTCGTTTATTGTTTCTAGACATTCCGCCTGTCTTTGTCTTCTTGGGTATGGAATTGGGAAACAACACGCTATCGCTCGATTTAGATATGCCGTCACAGTTGTAGACGTAGACGGTGTTTTAGCTTCTCTACTCATCGCATTTCAATATCGTAATCCTTTCTAGTGAAAAGTCAATAGCTGTTTTTACCGCAGCCAGATGTTGTTGAAGGGTGGGCCATGGGCGACGGAAGAATTGAATTTTGTTTTTCTGACTGAGAGGTATTTTATTATTCTGCTAAAGAGAACGGCCCATCAAAGATAAACAAGCAAAACTAGGGATGCTCACATTTCAAGGGAGATAACTCAATATATGTACATTTCCTCCCTTGAGAGACATTACATCTGCTCTGATTTATTAGGGTAAAGTTATTTTCATTATTAATCTTTCTAGTTCTACCTCTGTAAACTTGGACGGAGCGTACGTATACAAGCATGTGTGTTTGTTTATTTGCCCACACAGTATCCCGAAGAGTTCTCAATGAATTACATGTGTTGTGAAAGCATGGGCCATGGACCAGGATAATATTGCATACCTGTTGGTGTGGACCCAGAAATGTTCCTTTGATTTGTGGTTGCAGACAAAACGACATCAAACGAAACATATCACGGTGTTTTATTATAACTCAAACAACATTTCTTTAGCTGTTTTAGCTGAGAGATCCTAAATCTAAAAGATTGTGCAATCTAAAGAATGTCTCTTAAAGAGCTGTTTCATTATGAATTCAAGATGCATTATATACGACTTGCAATCTTGGAATGTGTGTACATTAATATGTATGCATTTATATACGTGTGTGGTGTGGTTTATTTAAGGCGTGTATTGTAGTGTCCTTCATGCTTGACATGACCGATGTTAGTTGCTTTGCTTATTATAGTACATGCACTCGGTGCCCCCTGTAGTATAATGTAGTACGCCGGTTGTACTTCTTCTTCCCGCCGAAAGGGACATATATGATGAGAGAGAGAGAGAGAGAGAGAGAGAGATAGAGAGAGAGCGAGAGAGAGAGAGAGAGAGAGAGAGAGAGAGAGAGAGAGAGAGAGAGCACAGATGATGAAGAAGATGATGATGACTCTCGGTTCGGGTCTGTTGACGGGTGCTGAACCTTCTGTGGAGGGAAATTAATTTCAGAGAAAAGACTCTCCCACGTGGGTAGAGAGAAAAGACGACACGATTCAAAGATCTTCAATTGGAAATCTGTTGTTTTATTTCCGTCGATACAAGAGTCTCCTCTGGGCCGATTTGCAGATTACACTGAGGTACGGAATTATGTTGCATTTAGTTTTCAAAATGAGATGATCAAGGTGAAAGAAGCCAACTATTCGCCTCTGACCTGCCGCTGCTGGATTCAAATCTCAAACTGCTCTCTAATCGGATCTATACTCCCTCACCCGTGACGGGCAGGGGTCTTCTTTGTGCGACCTATTGCTAACCGCTTCGGATCTCAAATCCTTCTATTTTCAAATATAGCCCCTTTTAACGGTTTCCGGTAATACAATATCTGTCCAGTCTGTTATCCGATCTGTCCAGTTTGCCACGTACGCAGTTTAACACATCTCTTAGCGATATGGACTTTTTTGTCACGTACACACGAACACAGAGTGCAATTCCGTTACCCCCCCCCCTAGCTTACAATACAATAGTTCTCTTTTCGTTTCACTTCCTCTACTGGTTAAACAAAGCTATGTATATCCAGGTCTATTTAAATAAATCAAGCGCATTTAAACATTTGTAGAAAGCAGCCGAATTGTCAACATGTTATCATCATTATTACTTTTTATTCTTTCTTAAATGAATATTTATTATAATTTGCGACGTGTCTCCCTCTCTGTGACAGAACAAACGAACACACGAATACAAAATAGGTGCTAACCAAGTTCCGTGTGTGTCTACGTGTGTTCGTTAGGCTGCTGATACGTCGAGAAAAGATAAACACGAGAACGTAAAATGGGGAGGAATTGAATTCTGTTGGCAGGGAGGGGGAGAGAGAAGCAAGGTAGGCGTATTCAAACGGGTAGGATGTGAAACATAAAGATATCGCTAAAGGAAAACTTGCGTTTGTGTTACTATTACTACAGCTGCTACTGCTTCCGCTGTTGTCTCATCGTATACCCAAATGAATACAATACTCTAGGTTGGTACTATAAAGTATGGCACTTAGAAATAGTTTATTCTATTAAATATGGCTGTGTTTTCCCTTACTCTCCAAAAAATCTTTTTCAGATACTACAGTGATTTAGACTTTCACCCCTAAGTATAGTAATGTTAGTTAAAACATGGCCGGTTGGATATTAATTATCTGTAGTGCTTAGTGCTTAGTAGCTGAAAAACGGGTGAACAAAAAGGAAATTAATGTCTGCCTATTCGGAGCCTTCCGGTTGAGACGACACTCATTCGGAAGTGCACCGATATCGGAAATCAACACACTAACGTAACTGTCAAGTAAAAACGATGCTATTAAAACTACAAGGCTTTTTGTCGGAGGAATAACGGAAATACGCCTTCTTTCTGGGAAGATAAACAACATATTGGTGTTATGTGTCGTTTTGTCTTATTATGAATATAAGTTGCGCATGCGACTTTCCAAGCCTCTTCAATTACGATCTGATGTTGACGTTATTTTGTCTGAACTTGAGATTTCTACTCATTAGCCATAGCGTGTTAATACTTTTACTACGACATATTCTCATCTAAGTGTATTTACATGAGTACATATTCACTAAAATCGACTGAGTCTCACAAAGGCTTGCATTAGTGGGACAGCTAATTGGGATTGGAATCTCCAGCAATGGCCTGCGAAATGAGCGTGTTAATCAGCCCTCTGCGGTATGCGCCCACGTTTACATATAGTATCATATATTATGTTTATATATGCGTTTGTTTAAACTCCTCCCACTTTTCAAATTCCCAACGGTTTTCTGATAACATGATACCCCAGTTGGTCACGTAGGCAGTTTGACACAGATTCCAAATCTGACCACGTTCCTATCCCCACTGGCCACCGGTAACCTGGTCTATTTCGTTACATGTCACCCTAACCAAACCAACCAAAGAAAATGTCCTCCCGTGCTAGTAGGCATATTGGGCAATGCGTGTCTACATTTTTGAACGGTATTGGAATTGGTCATTGGAGATTATTCATTGATTTTGTAACAATTGTTGCTTTTCACGTGAAAGAGGTGCTAACTGACGCCCAGCCCTCATCTCTTCTCAAACTGGCTTAGGACCAGTTAGAACAATTTTCAAATTGTATTTTTGTTTATTTAAGGGTAACCTTCTCTTAGATTGACTGCCTCCCAGGCCTAACGGTTCCCAATTCCCCAATGTTCAAACATCGCGTGGTGGGGTGGGATGGGCATTGTGAAGTGAAAGTAACTGAGAAAAAAGGTGAGGTATAGGATTTATTGCGGGAAAGATATGGTAAACGGAATCAGAAAAATTAGAAAATACATCTATCAGATACATTAACCAATTAAACGAGTGCATCTGGTTGGTACACGGAGCCCATGTATATATTGGCTTCATTTATTGAGGTTTCGACTAAACATTGTGATACCAGCGTTGCATAATGACCACATCAAATCGGTTTCATAAAGTGCGTTCCCAGTATCCTCCAGTATTATTTAACGATTATTTTGTCTTTAGAGAGAAGAAACTCCCTGAGATGCATATGCTTCCCTAATTGACCCGTGTGTTTACATTACCGAGGATAACATTTGCAGGAAGTGTTCTGATCCACTTTCAGAGGGCACTGATTTTTACTACATACTGTTTTCGTGACAATAGCAATTCTTTAAATTACTTTGCATGGTGTTAATCATGAAGCCACCCAAGATCGTTTTCGACCGATTCTAGTGAATGAGGTGTTGATTATAACACTGTCCCGGGGGTTATTGCTAATGGATTCTATCCTTCCCCCGGAACTCTCTAATATCCCTAGCGATGATCAATGACATGTCATTGCCATTTTATCTCTGATCACTTTTAAGGCATCATTCGTAATTGAATCAGACTCAGATCAGATCACATCAGCCTTTTCCACAACGGTCATTAAAGTAACCCTTACTGTTCCTTATAATACTGGTGAGAATCACAAACATTGTCCGTACTTTTCTTAATCTCCTGTTAACGTCCATGTGGCGTGACAAAAGAAAGATTAACCAGGTGTGAAATGAGTCGACGAGGCAAGAAAACTACGGATGGATTTCTGGTGTAAAATTTCAGAATTGTCAAACGAGTTACTAAACATGTTTTACAAATTTACACCAAAGTAAATCGTTTGTTTCTCAACGGTACAAACGCAATTCGGAGTGAATTAATGTGTCACTGTTAAAATAATAAGTGTATGATAGAGTATTTGCTTATTTAGTAATAGATACTACAATATCGTAGTATCACGGCTGAACGAGTCTGTTATTAATTATATATAACTATGTTTCATTATGATGTTGCGTTTATGTTTCTACTCATTCAATATTCAACTAAATCCAAAGACTATATCAGCGGAATTACATCATATAGCAGTACACGTATATGTGTCATACACGTTTACTGCTCCAGCCAAAGCAGATCTAAAACGAGGCGCACTCACTGTTGAGAACCAAAATACTATTGGCATTATTTCGTACTGATAGTCATAGGGAGAAAGCGTTGCAGAAAAGCAAGTGAATGTCTTCGATCTCAATAGTTACGGTCAGGATATTTGGTGGTTTTTGCTGAGGCAGATTTGATCTTTAAAAAGAAAAGACAATATTACAGTTCGATAATGAAAGAAGGTGCACACTTATTATAGCGTAGTTCGATGGACTATAAAAAAGCAGAAAAATACGTTACACACAGGCGAACGCACCCATGCAGACACACACACACATACACACGCACGCACACACACACACACACACACACACACACACACACATATATATATATCGTAAGTAATAAAAGCATGTCATTAATTGTGTTTGAAATTCATTAATCGTATTCGTAGCTAACATAATGAAATTACCATTTGAAAACTCACCAACAAATCTTCGTATTCTGGGGGTTAAACATTCTAAATTCCCACAAACTTACCATCAATCTTCGTATTCTTGGGGTTATACATTCTAAATGACAACACCCTCCCCAAACAACAAATGAATGGTATCTTATCAGAAAGGGACGAAGGAATATCTTCGCCGAATTTTGTTTTTAAATATAGTAGCACAATTCTGACTTTTGACAAATATAATAAGAGATCACACTTAAAAGTTTCACTTAAACGTCTAGACCGATAAGCAGCGCTTATAACTTGTCAGCTAGCAAGCAGAACTCCGTTGAAAATCGGACATAAGTAACAAAAGCATTTTATTAATTGTGTTTGAAATTCCTTAACCGTATTCGTAGGTAACCTCATGAAATTACCATTTGAAAAGTCCAGACTTAAAAATGTAAGGGAGACAAATGAACAACCACTAACATCCAACTCACCCCAACTGAAAGGGGCAGAATCTCTCTCCTACTCTGCATGTCCACAGGTGGCGGATGGGGAATGCTCCATACATATATGGGGTACCGTCGAAGACAGTGTGGACCGTATAGAACCACTGTAGATGTATAGGGCCCTGTCGAATATACCGAATAAGGTGGCACAAATCGAAATGCTCACCAGTATTACTGGAAACGGGTGAGCTAAACCAGCCATCAACTTCCCAAATCCAATATGACAGCACAACCATATAAATATCGTAGCGTTCCTGTTGGATCATCGCCTACTAAAGGTCCACGTATTTCTGCGTGTGCCTGTGGGCAATGTGCCCTCGAATGCGAGCAGACACTGTTCAAGCAAGACAAAGTCTTGGACATAAAACAAATTAAACAACATGAAAATGTACAGCTACAACGCTCGTCGCATATCCGAGCAGCATAGTTGGACAACATCGACCGGCACATAGTAGGTATAAGTAAAAACCCACAGGAAAGGAGAACACCTCCTAAAACTAAAGGTAAGTAACCACCTATTCTATTATAAAGAGAGGGATGCTAACGAATTCAGCGGCGTATACTTCTTAGTTAACAATAACACCGCAGGCAACGTCATAATCAGACAGAATAGACTCAGCAAAATATACACACTAAAGGTAATCCAGGTTTAACTCTAAAACTGAAAGGAATACAATGAGCCTTACGAAGAAGAGATGCCCCGATAAGTTAAAGATAGGGAATATTAGCAACTTCAGTGTACCGATGGAGAACAGATCTCAAGGCTTGTGGAATACAAACAGTGACATAGGAAACGAGTAATAATCTGGCAAACATAATTAAGGAAGCGGCAGAGATGGCAGGCAATACAAACGTAGACAATAACACAGAGAAATGCTCTAAACGAACATTAAAACTAATCAAATAGAGGAGAAATATTAAGATACAAACTAAAGAAGACGAAAACAAAATAGCAGAACTTAACAAACTAATAAATACAGGGACGAGACGAGAAAGAATAAAAGAAAACAATAAGAGAATAGTAGATGCCATCGGGAAGGGGGTTAGTCTAACACGCGCCCGATCCACATATCAAACCGGCAAGCACCAGATGCACTAAATGGTAAAAATGGCAACGTTATCAAAAACAGAGACACATTGACTAACATAACAGAAGGATACTATGCGGAATTATATGCTTCAAGAATAAACATACCACAAACTGCTAAACCTATAGATACTAGCGATATCCCAGACATAACAATAGAAGAAGCAGTATATGCACTACAAAATATGAAACTCGGTAAAGCCCCCGGCGAGCATGGCATAACGACATATCTTCTAAAAGATGCCGTCGAAATCTTGCACAAAGGACTAGCACAGCTGTTCACACAATTTATAAGAGCAAGAAAAGTTCCTAAGAACTTCTGCCTAGGAATAGTAATCGTACTCCACAAAAAAGGAGATAAGCATGACCTCGGCTACTACCGCCCGATTACATTACTACCTAACATATATAAACTATTCACAAAAATACTCACACACAGATTAACAGGCACTCTAGACGAAAATCAACCACGCAAGCAGGCAGGCTTCAGAAGTTGTTACTCGACAATAGGTCACATACATACAATGAATCAACTAATCGAGACTTCCTTAGAATACAACAAACCACTCTGTCTGGCCTTCGTAGATTATGAGAAAGCATTTCACTCGGTAGACTACGCAGTAGTCTTCAACGCGATGCGCGAACAAGGCGTTAACGAGAATTACATACAGATTATCCAAAACATACACGAACATTGCACTGCAATAATTAGACTACATAAATAAACGAACAAGATAAAGATAGCAAAGGGGGTAAGACAAGGCGATACAATATCACCTAAGCTATTCACAGCGAGCCGTGAAAGCATCTTTAGGAAAACAGATTGGGAGGGACTGGGAATACACATAGATGAAGGATTCTTAAGCAACTTAAGATTTGCCGATGACATCTCTATGGCGTCGGAAGCATCCGAAGAATTACAAAACATGCTAACCGATCTACATAAGGAAAGTAAAAGAAGTTGGCTGAACAGAACAAAGACAACATTAATGTTAAACGATAAAGTCCCCAACGATGTCATCAAGATAGGATTTGAGATTCTAGAAGAGGTTGATGAAAACATCTACCTAGGACAGGTAATAACACTAGAGAAAGATCATGACTGCGAAATAAAACGGCGGTTGGAAGGATTTCGGTATGGATAGAGAGATTTTGAAGAGCACCTTACCCATGTGACTAAAGCGTAAAGTATACAACGGCTGCATAATACTAGCCACGACTTATGGCTGCGAAACATGGAAGTTAACCAAACGAACTGAAAACCAATTAGCACAGAGAGCCATGGAATGATCAACATGGATCAGAGAGAGGACTAAAGTGGTGTAGCATAATGGCCATCTGTACTTCTTCTTCTTGTCGCCGTGAGAGAAAGAGATGCTGAGAGAGAGATACATATGATGGTAGAGAGGGAACGAGAGAGGATGTTTTCGAATAGGTTGATGATGATGATTCTCTGTCGGGTCTGCTGGTGGGAGCTGATCTCTCTGTGGAGGGAAATTAACTTCGGAGAAAGACTCTCCCACGTGTATGGAGAGAAAAGACGACAGCACTCAAGGATCTTCAATTTGAAATCTGTGGTTTTATTCCCGCATATACAGGTTCATTTCTGGGCCGGTTTGCGGATTACATCGATGTACTGAATCCTGTTGCATTTGGTTTTCTAAATGTGCGGGTCGCTTTTCCAAGTTACTACTACAAAAATCAAGCTGGTAACTGTCTCTAACTGACTCTCACCTCCCTCAGCCCTGACGGGCAGGGACGCCGTATTGTGCGACCTGCTGCTAACCGTTTCAGGTCTCAACCCCCAACTGCCTCTATTTTCAAATCTAGCCCATTTTTAACTGCTACTGGTCATACGATCCCTCCTCCCTCAAATCGAGTCCCCGTCAACGGTTTCCGGTAACCCGATCTGTCCAGTTTATCACGTACGCACTTCTAATACAACTCCCTCCTATTTTCAAATCTGACCACTTCCAACAACTACCTGTAACACGATATGGGTGTATTTCGTTACAGGGGGCTAGCCAGCTAGCAAGGAGAGATGACGTAGATGGGGGGG